>CAUYUJ010022171.1:679360-689748 GCA_963575745.1 Prorocentrum cordatum
CGCAGGCCGAAGGTGCGATCCCACCCCCGCGAAAGTTGCACACGGGAGGCCACGGCGTTGCGCGGCACACAGCGCCCGCGGAAGCCCATCCAAGGGAGGGGGAAGATGGCGAAGGAAAGAAGGACGATTGCGAGGCCGGAGTCTAAGCATATCCACCGCTTGGGGAACCGATCTCGCAGGACCCAAGGGGGTTGTGGATCCCAGGGCGCCCCCGGAGGGACGATGACGAAGAGGAGGAAGCCATTTCTTTATTGCTTGGGGCATGGGCGTCATGGCCCCCGCTGCCCCCCCCCCCCCCCATGACGTAACGCTCCCCACCCAGTGCGCTCCGGGCACTGCCGCCGTGCGCATTGGGATCCGCGTAGGTGTCCGCGTAGGTATCCGCATAGTTGTCTGGTCCGCAGGCGTCGTCGTCGTCGTCGTCGTCGTCGTGGTCGTCGTCGTCGTCGTGGTCGTCGTCGTCGTCGTCGTCGTCGTCGTCGTTCGTCGTCGTCGCTCGTGGTTTGTCGCTCGTCGCTCATCGTCGTCGTGCGAGCGGACGCGGCTGGAGCCTGTTTTTAACTCCGGGCCGATGACGGCAGTCATCTGGGGGGGGAGGGGGTCGATGACGTCACGTTTCGCGCCGGCGGCGTTTGGGAATGGTTAGGAATGACG
Source organism: Prorocentrum cordatum (assembly GCA_963575745.1). NCBI lineage: Eukaryota > Dinophyceae > Prorocentrales > Prorocentraceae > Prorocentrum > Prorocentrum cordatum. Next base: position 680,015 of record CAUYUJ010022171.1, read on the forward strand.
GAGGACGGGTAGCACCAACATGTCGGTGGCGATATGCACCACAACGCCTGTGTACATCACAGTGCCCGCGTGCACCACAGCGCCTGTGGACACCACGCCGCCGATGTACACCACAGCAGCCGCGTGCAACACAGCGTCAGTTTGTGCCACCGTGCCTGCGGGCACAGCAGCTCCTGTGTACACCACAGCGCCTGCGTACACCACATCAGCCGTGCGCAACACAGCACCAGTGTACACCACAATGCCTGCGTGCATTGCAGTGCCTGTGTACGCCACGGCGCTTGTGTGCACCACGTCAGCCGTGTGCAACACAGCACCATTGTTGTGTATGGAATTTCGGAAGGAATCCTTGTGACAAAATGGGGCGCGTGTGGAATCCAGAGAAAACAATGGAAAACAAATATTCATGGACAAAGGAGCGCCGCTGGAATCTACGAGTCCCCCCGAGTCCGCCCGCATCACCCGAACTTCCATTTGCGTCCAGGAGGCTCCAGTTAAACTGGCCGTCCGAGAACCAAGTGGACCGATTCAATCGACCATTCTGCGGTGCACCCTGAAATGCGCACGTGCGTTGTAACGCCTAGCCGCACGACAGGGGGTAAGAAGGAGGAAAAGGAGGAGGGGGAGGAGGAGGAGGAGGAGGAGGAGGAGGAGGAGGAGGAGGTGGAGGTGGAGGAGGAGGGAGGAGGGAAAAACGCTGCATCCGTTTATCAGAACTTTCCTGGCGTGGCGTTTAGTTGTCCGCATCAGATCCTGACGTACATGCTCCTTCTACCTGTCCTATGCACGCAGGCACTGTGGTGTACATCAGCGCTGCGTTGCACGCGGATGCTGTGGTGTAGACAGGCGCTGTGGCGTGCACAGGCGCTGCAGTGCACGCAAGCACTGTGGTGTAAACAGGCGTTGTGTTGCACATGGCTGCTGCGGTGTATGTACACCAGCGCTGTAGTGCTCCCAAGTATTGTGGTATACGCGGGCGGTGCGTTGCACACGGCTGTTGCGGTTTACGTAGGCGCTGTGGTGCACGCGCGCGGTGTGGTGCACGCGAGCGTTGTGGTGCACACAGGCGCAATGGGCAGATCGCCACTTACATGCTGCTCGCGTCGTCGCTCGTCGCTCGTCGCTTCGTGCGCGCGGGCGCGGCTGTGGTGCCGGAGCCACACTGCGGGGAGGGGGCGTCACGTCATACCCCCCCCGCCCTCCCCCCCCCCATGACGCCCGTCATCGCCGAACATAAAGAAACGCCTTCGAGGAAGGATGGCGAGAGAGGGAGGGGTCTTCATAACATGACCGCCCCCGCAGCACCAGGCAGGGCAAGGCCCCGTGTGGCTCTGCGTCCCAGCGCACTCCGCTGGACGCCCAAGAAAGGGGCTCAGCAAAGAGGCGGCAGTTGCGCGCTTGCAGCTCCCAGGGTGGGCGAAGTCCCGTTGAGTCTGCGCGGGGCGCCACCCTGCTTGAATTCAAACTGGCAGCCAAGAGGCGCAGCTCCCGGGGAGCGTGAGGCCATGCTGGGTCTGCGTCGGGCGCCAATCCGCCAGACCTTCCCAGGGACTGCGAGGCCTCGCTGGGTCTACTCCACCCCGCTGGATTCCACGGGGGCGCAGCAGGATGGCGACACCTTTGCGCTGACCAGCGAGCGCGACGTCCCGTCCGGATCCGCGAAACACCTGGGCGTAGCAACGAGGCGACAGTTGCGCGCATGGTAGAACCCAGGGAGGGCGAAATCTCTTTGGGTCTACGTGGGGCGCCACACCAGTGGAGGACCGAGCAAAGTGGCGACAGAGCCGAGCTTGGCCGCACCAGGGTAGCAGCGAAGACAGGCAGGAGGCCAGAGACAGGAGGAGGAGAATGATGACCAGCATTGGTAGACTTGAAGAAGGACTTGACACAGGAGGGCCTGGAAGAACGAGCGTACAAGGCGAAGAAACAGGCATGAGGCAACAGCGTTTCATTGAAAGAGGGGGCCCAATGCACAGAAGGGCTCGGTGGGTGATGACTGCTCTCCGTGTTCGGGCTGCTGAATCGGCACCCCGAGCCGGAGCGTAGCCAACAGAAGGCCGAACGTGCGTGCGTAGCCCCCTGGAAGCCCTCGCCGAGCTCCAGCTGCTGGAATGGGGCCTCGGCCTTCCGTGGGGCGAGGTAGACAGCAAAGCTGTGGGGCAATAGCCATTTTACAGGGGGGGGGGGAGGGAGGGGAGGCGAAGGGAGAGGAGGAGTGAGGAGACGGGAGGAGTGCAAGGGGAGGGGGCTCCAGCCCCACCCTTGCACTCCTCCCGACGGGAGAGCAAGAGGACGGAAGGAGTGCAAGGGAGGGGACAGGGGAGTGAAGGGGACGAGAGGGGTGCAAGGGAGGGGAGGAGTGAGGGGGATGGGAGAAACTCGCCCGCCTCCAGCCCGGGCGGCGGTGGCGGGGAGGGCGCCGCCGCCGCGACTGGCGGCGGGGCGGCCGTGGCAGCGGCCGGCGGCAGGGCTGAGGAGGTCGCCGCCGCCCCTCCTTCCTTCCCCCCCCGGCCCCGTTCCCGCGCGCGCGCGCGCCAGGCGGGGGGGCCCGCTGGAGGCCCCCGCCGTGGGCGCGACGGCTCTCCCGAATACGATCGGGCGGAGGGCCCCTTTCGATTCGATCGATCCGATGCGATGTCGAGTTCACCCGGCTCGATCCGACGCGATTCCGATTTCCAGGTGGTCCAGGGTCTGTTGTTGCCAAATGTTGGCACAGCGTAGTCATGTATCCGGGCGCAGCCGATTCGATCCGATTTCGATTCTGAGCCGATTCAGCCCGATTCGATCATCTTTTCGTGCCAATCTGTCCTCGCGACTTAATGTTGGTTGCTCCTGGGAGAAGGCGGAGGAGGAGGAGGAGGAGGAGGAGAGGAGGAGGAGGCAATTACAGCACGCACTACCACTGGTCTCTTTTCTTTCTGTTTTTTTCCACACGGCTCCTGCTGTTGCGCGTTGGTCTTCTCTTGACTTTCGTGCGCGAGTGCTACCACTAGCTGAATGCCAACTACAGCCAGTAGCGCAGATCGTTCTCCATGCTGTTCTTACTGGAGCTCGCATTCCAGTTCTTACCGTAACTCTCACCATAGCTCTTCAGCAGTTCCTAACTTCTCACCAGAACTCCTACGATTCCGATTACAGGTCGTACTACAGTTCCGATCGCAGCTCTGACTGTGTTTGCGAGTGCAGCTTATACTTCAGTTCCCACTGCGGCCAGTCATACACGTCGCAGTGCTGCTTGTACAACGGCTCCTCCCACAGCTTCTACTACAGATACTACTTCAACTCCCGGTGCCGTCCCATCAAAGCCAGCAGTACAGTTTTCATTGCACCTCTTACTGCAGGTCCTAGCACAGCTTCCACAACAGCTCTCACTACAGCGCTACTGTAACTTCTTCGGAAGGTCCTGCCACAGCTTGCATTAGAACTCGTACTACAAATCCGAGAGAAGCAATGTGCATCGAGTTGCTTACAACTCTTTGCCACGGAGCTTACTACAGATTCTGCCACAGCTCTTGCTATATGTCCAAGCGTAGCTCATACTAGAGCTCCCTTTTCAGCCAGTAGCACAGCGTTCAGTGCCTGTTTGCTACAGCTCCACTACCCTACTACCGCTCCCATGCAATCACAGCACAAGTTTCACTACGCTGCAGCTCTTACTACCCCCCACTGAAGGTCCTACTCAAGCCCCGACTACAGCTCCTACGGTTCCTACTTTAGCAATTCGTGCACTTTTCGCTACACGTCCTACCGCTAATGCTACACTTACTACAACCAGCATTGACATTTCCATGGCTTCTCCGACTGCAGCTCTTACTACAGCGCCTACTACAGAAAGTCGGCGCCAGGACTCTTTGCAGGAGTTTCAGAGCAGCAGCACGTGAGGAAGTATTTAGGATACGTTGGATGTCGTTGTTCTCCAATGTAGGTGCGTTTCGTTTTTGCGCTGTTGGGGGGGGAGGGAGCGCATGTTTCGGCCACCAGTCTGTGCCGTTTTGGCCAATCGAGGGCAGCCTTGGGAGAACGCGTAGCCACCTCGTGCCGTCAGGTGGTCGTTTGGGGGTTTCTTGGATCAATGTTGTATGCCCGCTTGAACTGCATGTAGATCCATTGCGCGCGATCTTGGAGCCGTCCTGGGTATAAATGGGCCCTGCAAGACGTACCGGCAGTCCCAGTCGGACCCCAGGGGAATGAGTAGGAGGAGGGGCACATGTTTCCCCGACCGAAGGGGTTCAATGGGTTCTGCTGGAGGAGCTGAGTTAGTAAACCAATCATGCCCAGAGGCCTTGTGGGGGTCCTGGAACCCTGAGATCCGACGTCACGCAAAAAATGCAACACCGTCGGGGGTTACTGTCAGAGTCTTCGACCTGACCTTCCGGCTGTATCTCTCGAGCCGGATCGATCCATGAGGCCCCCAGGACACGACGTTGGGAGAAAACGTGGGGTGTGAAAAACATGCAGTGCCGAAATCTCAGGGAAGCAGTCTGATCCTTCTTCTTCCTCGTTCCCCATTGCACTTCTTCCACGTATCCCTTGCCGGCCGTGCCCCGAAAGGCCCTCGGCATCGCACTGATCCCCTTTTTATCTTCGTCGTCCACCGCCTCCGCTCTTTTCTCGTCCCTCATCCTCGCTCATCTGCCTCTTCACCCTCGTTGCGCTGCAGAACGGCTTCGCTTTCGGCGCCTTTCGCCCTACCAGGAAGCGCGGGCGGAGGGCCAGCAGAAGTTAATTACGCTACCGAGGAGCCCCACATGCTTATATGATGGCTGGAGTGATGATAGCTGAAGTGAAGCATGTGAGAACGATGTTGGTGGCCGTTGCCCCGCCGATACCGCAAGGACGACCGTCACGGATAGCGGCCGCGCTCAGGGACCACCCCGTGCGCACCCTTTGTGGTGTCGAGAAAACGCCACGCATGCCGTGCCCTGGACGACCGTCACGGATAGCGGCCGCGCTCAGGGACCACCCCGTGCGCACCCCCTTTGTGGTGTCGAGAAAACGCTACGCTTGCTGTGCCCTGGACGACCGTCACGCACAGCGGCCGCCCTCAGGGACCACCCCGTGCGCACCCCCGGCGGCGTCAAGAATCTGCCAGGCCTGCTGGGGCAAGGACGACCGTCACGGATAGCGGCCGCGCTCAGGGACCACCCCGTGCGCACCCTTTGTGGTGTCGAGAAAACGCCACGGTGGCCGTGGATTGGACGACCGTCACGGATAGCGGCCGCGCTCAGGGACCACCCCGTGTGCACCCTTGTGGTGTCGAGAATATGCCGCGCCTGCCGTGCCCTGGACGACCGTCACGGGTAGCGGCCGCGCTCAGGGACCACCCCGTGCGCACCCCCTTGTGGTGTCGAGAAAACGCCACGCCTGCTGTGCCCTGCATGACCGTCGCGCATAGCGGCTGCGGTCAAGGACCACCCGTGCGCACCCCCTTTGTGGTGTCGAGAAACGCCACGCCTGCCATGCCCTTGACGACTGTCACGGATAGCGGCCGCTCTCAGGGACCACCCTGTGCGCACCCCGGGCGGTGTCGAGAATCTGCCAGGCCTGCTGGGGCAAGGACGACCATCACGGAGAGCGGCCGTGCTCAAGGACCACCCCTTGCGCATCCCGTGTGGTGTCGAGAATTTGCCACGACTGCTGGGGCAAGGACGACCGTCACGGATAGCGGCCGCTCAGCGACCACCCCGTGCGCACCTTTTGTGGTGTCGAGAAAAGGCCACGCCTGCCGTGCTTTCGACGTCCGTCACGCATAGCGGCCGCCGTCACGGAACACCCCGTGCGAACCCATCGTGCTGCAGAGGGAACGCCACGCCTGCTGTGCACCATGGTGTCGAGAAAACGCCACGCCTGCCGTGCCCTGGACGACCGTCACGCATAGCGGCCGCGCTCAGGGACCACCCCGTGCGCACCCCTTTGTGTTGCTGAGAAAACGTCACGCCTGCTATGCCTTGGACGACTGTCACGGATAGCGGCCGCGCTCAGGGACACCCCCGTGCGCACCCCTTGTGGTGTCGAGAAAACGCTACGCCTGCCGTGCCCTGGACGACCGTCACGCATAGCGGCCGCGCTCAGGGACCACCCCGTGCGCACCCCCTTGTGGTGCCGAGAAAACGCTACGCCTGCTGTGCCCTGGACGACCGTCACGGATAGCGGCCGCGCTCAGGGACCACCCCGTGCGCACCCCTTGTGGTGTCGAGAAAACGCCACGCCTGCTATGCCCTGGACGACCGTCACGCATAGCGGCCGCCGTTTGGGACCACCCCGTGCGTACCCCTTATGGTGTGGACAAAACGCCATGCCTGCTGTGCCCTGGATGACCGTCGTGCGGTGTTGCGTTGTGTATTGCTGAGCTGTGCTGTGCTGAGGGTCTATGCGTGTGTTGCGTGTGGGTGAAGGAAAGAATGACGAGGAGGACGGGAAAGGGGGAGGCGGGAGGTGTGAGGAAGACGCGGGTGCGACGCGGGTTGGAAGAAAACCATAACCCCACGAAACATGTGGGGACAAACGGGGGCGGTTCCGCAGCCGGAACGGCCGCCAGCTGAAGTGACAAATTCAGCCGGTTTAGAGGTTCAAATTTCTTGGGCATCTGAGTTTCTGTGGCGAACCACATGACGTGGCCAGCCTGGGCACGAGCTGAGCACACAGATGGGCTTCACGGGTTTCCAGCGCTCTGCACCAGCGCGGCTGGGCGCGCCAGTCCTTCTGAAGGTGTATCTGGAGGCCCGCCTCCGCCGCCCCTGCGTGTGGATCGAACCGCGTGTACTACCAGCTGCCTGGGCCCTCCGCCTCCTCCTCCTCGTCCTCCTCCTCCTCCTCTTCCTCCTCCTCCTCCTCCAGAGGTTTCTGGGGGTCCCCGAGTTTGGGGGTCTTTGGAGGCTTCTGCAGGAAGTGCCCAAGAGGGCATTGCAGTGCATCCGCAAATGTTCGATTCGATCCCAGCGCCCCGACGTCGTTAAATGTTTTAGGTGGGGACTTGGAGGTTTGACCCCTTCCCCCGGACCGGTTTCCAATCCTGAGTCCTTCTTTGACGGCCCCTGGACCCACCAAGGGCCCCTGGAGGCCGAACACTTGTCAAAATGTTCAGTCGTGTTTTGTCGCGACACGAGAGGCCGTCGTATTCCCCCCATAATTCCCCCACTTGGCTCGAGGGCGGCGACGGTTGCGGGTGCGCCAGGCGCGTCCGCAGCCGCGGGCTCACCCCGCAGCGGCGTCATGTCCGCGCAGAGCAGGCGGCTGCCGCGACCAGTCAGCAGGAGCTCGACGCCGGCGGTCGTGCTGACCAAGCAGGACTTGGCGTTGCTGTCGGCCGGCGACCTGCCCAGGAATCCCGGGGCTCGAAGGGGAAGGGCCTTGAGGGATGGGGCCCTTGAGGATATGGGGAAGGGTTTCTAGGTGGAGGTTGACAGATTCCTCTCGCTTCGCGGGGCCACGTCCAGACCATGTACAGTCCAGTCGTTTTGGGGACTCTTGGGAGCCTCTTCGGGGCCTCTTGGAGGCTTCTTGGGGCCTCTTTGGGGCCTCTTTGGGCTTCTCTGGGGCCTCTCGGGGGCGTATTGGGCCGTTTTGGGGCGCTCTTGCGCCGTCCGGCCCCTTCGGAGGCAGTCTTGGGGGCCTCTCTGGGCCGCCTTGGGGCTCTTTTGGGGTCGTCCTAGGTCGTTTTGATGGCCTTTTGGGCCGTCTTGTGTATTGTGGGTCTCTTTTGGCAATCTTGGGGTGCTCTTGGGCCGTCTTGGGGTACGGGGGCCGTCTAGGAGGCTGCTCGGGCCGTCACAGGCCCCCGAGAGCACAACAAGTGCAACAGGTGATTCCCCACATCCAAAATGGGGTTCTTGTTTTCTCTGGTGGACACCCCGCGCAGGAACAAGAACCGATTCACTCACGCACTCAGACACTCACTCGCTCAATCACCCATTCATCATCGTCAGCATCATCATTGTCAACACCGCGTCACCAGCACTCGCCATCATCAGCATTCATCATCAACACCTCTCATCATCAGCATCATCATCATCATCTCATCATCACCAACACAATCACCCGTCGATCATTCACCATCATCAGCATCATCATCACACATCATCATCAACGACATCATCGCCATGCACTCAGTTATCCTTTCGTGGCCACTCACATGAACCCTCTCGGCAAACTTGTAACTGTCGTCACTTTTGGGCTCCTCAGGCCTGAACATGGAGGAGTATCAGGCAGGAACCTCGTTTGAGAGTGAACTGTGAGGAAGTCTCAGGCGGGTCATCAAATTATTGTAAGTTTCGTAAGTGTTGGTTTTCTTTGGTTTGAATTTTGGGGAAGAAGTATCACACGGGAACCTCGTTTGTGAGTGAATTCTGAGGACGTCTCAGGCGGGAGCCCCCTCCCTAAAGGCCTCCGTGAAAAAAAAAGGAGCCGCAAATCATTTTACTAATCCGAATGGGCCATCCAAGTCCTGTAAGTGTCGTCACTTTTGGCTTCCTCTGGGTTGAATTTTGGGGACGTATCATGCGGGAGCCTCGTCTGTGAGTGAATTGTGAGGACGTCTCAGGCGGGAACCCTGCCCGAAAGGGCCCGCAGATCATGTTATTCACCCAGGCGGGCCATCACATTCTTGTAAGTGCCGTCACGTTTGGCTTCTTCTGGCTTGAACTTGGAGGAAATATCCGGCAGGAGCTTCGTCTGTGAGTGAATTCTGAGGACGTTTCAGGCGGGAGCCCCCTCCCTCCCTCCCTCCCATTCGGTCTGGGGCTTCACCGAAATCCCAACAAGCCCGAACAGCCCTTAGGCCTGTGGAGAAGGAGGAGGAGGAGGAGGAGAAGGAGGAGGAGGAGGCTCTCGGATAATGAGGACGAGGTCAGCATGATAATCGTTGCCTTCTCGAACGCGCAGGCGAAGAACATTTCCACGGACACTGTCAAGGCCAGAGCGCTGCACAATGCCTGTGCCATGCGAGTCCAGAAGTACATCAACGCGAAGCTGCGACCGGGGTGCATGCAGAAGAGATTGAAGTGGTTGTGGGAGCACTCCCGCGCTCTTGCCATCGAGGAGATACGCATGGTGGCAGCCGCGCTGTACAACGCGCTGGGCCTTCGCGCGTGCCACGGACGCAGTGACACGCACGACGTGCAGGAATCCACCCACCAGCGGCCGCACCACCACTTCGGGCGCGTCTCCATCGCGTTGCACTTCGGCGACGTCCTGCAGGTGAAGCCCACCGGCAGCATTGGCCTCCTGACGGATCCGAACGAGCGCCTGGACGACGACGGGCTGCACAAGTACGCGGACCAGACGACGGTGAAGATTCAGCACGCCATCGAGGTCTTCTTTCAGATCCCCTGCGTCTTCGAGCTGAAGGGCACGAGGCGCTTCTAGCCCGGCGCTACTGATCTGCTCGCGCGAGAGCAAGACCTTCCCGCCGGAGGTCTGGTCCGCCTGGGAGAAGACGTTGGCCTCGGACAAGCACGGCGTCCTGGACCCTCGGCACCAGCACGAGAACTTTCGGCTCGGCGACGGCACGGGCACATACTGGGAGAGCCTGGCGAGGTGGATCAACGCGCGCGCCCGTCGCGACGCACTGCGCCTGGGCGCGCCCCTCGTTCTCTTGCAGGCCGTGGACGAGTGCAGTTCGGATTCAGGGCGATCCCGGCGCGGGTCGGCGCCTCCTGAACGCCCCGTGCACGCACGAGACAGAGGACATCCACGGCGCCTTGCCGGCCCGCGTCGGCACGGGGGCGCGGTTCACG
>CAUYUJ010022172.1:0-127707 GCA_963575745.1 Prorocentrum cordatum
AAGAAGGGGGGTTGAGACAGAGAGAGCTCGCTAAAACCACTTTCACAGCCCCAAAGGGCTGGTGGGATTGCTCTCGTCGCCAGCGGCCACCCGTGGAGTGGGTGGTGGGTGCATTGAGCGTCGGAGCACGGTTTCCGGCGCCCCCTACCCCGAACAGGGCGCGCGGAGCACGGTCTCATTGCGTGCTTTGTTTCGCGCACTGGGGCGCCACGGGGGCATGGCCCTTGACCGTTGGCGCTGCCTGCTGGCACTTCCCTGTTGGAGAGGTGTTCGGGCTGTTTTCCTTTCGGTCGGCCCGTGCCCGAGTCGCTTAGCTGCGCCCCTGGCGCGCTTTGCGCCGCGCTTGTTGGAACTCCTTCTCTTCTCCTCCTCTTCCTCCTCCTCCTGCTCCTCCTCCTCCTCCTCCTCCTCCGTAGCCATTTTGGCTCAAGGCTCATGCTTTTGCGGGCTGAGCCCGTATTGGCATTCTCGGATACCGCTAGTCCGCGGCAGTGCCAGAGCGCTTGCGCTCGACAGCTTTTCGCCTTCACCGAGGGGTTGGGCTCCCTCATCAGTTTTGTCGCCACGGCCAGGCTGCCCTCAGGGCCGTGGCTCTCGCCGCTTGTCTCTGCGAAGTCGACGCCGCCATGGCCCCGACGCGCAAGGAGAACGCTTCGCCATGGTATTGCAAGTGGTGCAGGCATGACGTCACGAATCAGCCGTGGTTCAACGCCTCCACCCTTGTGTACTGCAAGAAGTGCGGCCTGCACAAGAGCAACTGTTTCAAGGAGAACAAAGCAGCGTCGCAGCCCAGCGTCTCGGCCAAGCAGCAGTCGCTCGCGGCCAAGGTCAAGGAGCTCGAGGCGCAGCTTGCCAAGCTCCGAGGGCATCCCCCTGGGCAAGGGCCAACGGCTACGGGTACAGGTGCGAGCCCTCCTTGGGCTGCCGCGCCTGGGGATGCCGACACCGTCAAGAGGAGCCGTATCAAGATGCTGGACCAGCTGCTTCGGGTCACTACTGACCCTGCTGATGCTGATATTGTGGCCAAATGGCGTGAGGAGCGTGCTAGGTTGGATGCTGAGCTCTTTCAAGATAGGCCCATTGAGCATCAGGCCAGGTCATTGGCGTCACGACTGCCCTCCGCCCGTGCGCGACAGGCTACCATCCAGGCCACTCGCGACGAGCAGCAGCGGAAGATTGACGAGCTCACCCGAGGCCTGGCCGACACAGACTCCAAGTTGCAGGAGGCGGCTGCGGAGGTCCTCCGCCTCGAGCAGCAGACTCGCGCCGCCATGTCGCGAGTCCAGCCGCCCGAGGGCACCCAGCCACCGACGTTGGCGGACTTGCTGCCCACCTTTGCGGTCAGCGTGGAGCAGCTGGGCAAGGTTGCATCGGGCCTCGGCCTTGGCGCCGACATGGTCAAGGAGCTGCAAGCTATGGCCAACACGGTCAGCAAGCTGCAGAATATGCCGCAGGCCAAGCCGCCTGAACCCGCACCTGCCCCCGATGATGAGGATGGTGATGAGTCTTGCGCTGAGCCACCTGACATCGAGATGTCCGAACAGGAGTACCGTGAGACGCCGGGTGCAGCAGGGGTCCAAGTCGAGGAGAGCGACACCCCTGACATCGTGCGTGAGAAGTTCAAGCGCCTTCAGCAGAGCTACTTGGACACTGTGGCCAAGAAGGCCAAGACGTCGGTGTGAATGTGCTCGGCTTGATATGCTGTTGCTTTGGCTTTGTGTCACCATGGTTAGCTCCACATCAGCGCAACATGTCGAGAGTCCGCCTCAGTCATCTTCGACGGCGGCCAGCATTCTGGGCAGGGGGGGGAGGGATTCAGCCCCTCATAGTCACACCCCCCTGCCCACATCGGCGTCCAGTTCCATGACCTCGCCTGGCACTACGGCGCCTGCATTATCCCCCCCACTGGCCCGCTCCTCGGGGTGGGGGACAGCTCCGACCCTGACGGTGGCCTCGCCTACTTCGGTTGAGCCTGCAGCTCCGTCCAGGGCGACTACGGCATCTCAGAGGGCTACTCCGTCTACGCCTACGCGGCTGGCCCCTGGCAGCACGCACTGCTCACCGACCCCATCTTCGGGGATTGGCGGCAGAGGGTACCGACCGTCCTTTGGCGGCACGCACTGCTCACCGCCCTTGCCCTCGGAGAATCCAGGCGGCAGAGGGTGCCGACTGCCAGGGGCCCCACCGGGCCAGAGCGGCCCAGTGTGCACTACTTTGGATGGCGATCATGACTTCTTTGAGGACGTTGAGCCTGACATGGAAGCAGATCTGTGTGAAGGCGCATTTCATGAAGCGCCATCTTCGCCCCCACCTTCTTCCCGATTACGCTTCGAGAAAATCAAGTCAAGAACGCGCTGCACCTACCTCGCCTTCGCCGCCAGGGAGCACGGAGGCGAAGGTGCAGCCAACGCATGCAGTATCCCAGCCGCAGCTCAAGGGCCTCATCACAACGGTGAATGCTACGAGCTACGGCCCTCTTTTTGACTTTTTGGCTACCTATCGTGGTACTATCTTGCTGGCACAAGAGTTGAGGATTACCGATTCCAGGCTTGGCGAGTTTCAGGCCAGGGCCTTGGATGCTGGATGGCATGGGCTATGGGCCCCTTCGCCCTCTACGGGGGACTCAGCTACGTCCAACTTCGGAGGGGTCGCTGTACTTGTGCCGACATACATCATGGCCACAGCCCCACCTGATGATGGGCACATTATTTACCCAGGACGAGCAGTCTGTGCACAGATTAACTGGGGAGTGGCAGGCGGCATCATAGTCGCCAGTGTGTATCTCGTCACGTCTATTGGCATATCGTGCGAGAACATTGAAGTGCTGTGGGCCTTGGCACAGAGAGTGGCGGCATGGAACTCACGGGGCCTCGACTGGATCCTAGGTGGCGACTGGAATTCCGACATCGATGCGCTCAATGTTCGCAACTGGGTCGAGACCATGGCAGCCGTCCACTACGTGCCCGACCAGCACACCTGCATCACCGATGAAGGCAAGAGCACCATAGACTATTTCGTCGTCTGTGCCAATTTAGCGTCTCGCATCAAGGGCAAGCCAGAGGTTCAGTATGACTCCACGGGCGTGCCGCCGCCGCATTTTCCTGTGGAGCTGCAGCTCATGGGCGAGGATCGCCCCACGTGGTGCCGTGTCCCTGTGGAGCCACGTCCCTTTGCGGTGGTGCCGCCAGTGGGCTGTGCTAGATATCCCTACCCGTGGCACAGGCTTCGGACAGAGTTCCAACGGGTCAGCTGTACTGACGACCTGAGCCCGCTCTGGGACTCCGTGTTGCGAGGGGTGGACTACGAGCTGGCAGGGCGCTGCGACTGCGTGGGTGCTAAGGCCATGCAGTACATCGGACGCGAGGGGCCGCCGCAGTTCAAGTGGCAGCACTTGTCATGGCAGCCGCCACGCAGGCGTACCTACAAGGAGCCGACCGTGCTGGCCTGGGCCACGGCGAAGCGATGGGCCCAGCACCTTGTGGCTGAGAAGAAGCGGCTGGTGAGGTACATCGAGCGCCTCAAGCTTTGTGCTGCCGTATGTGACATCACGCCGCTGCAGTACACTAAGGTCGCAGTGGCTTTCAACGAGGTGGCTGCCTTTTATAGGCGCGCGGCTCGGTCAGAGCATGTGCTGTGTGTCTTGGATGCTGCCTTCGCAGGCTTCTTTCGGCGAGGGCTGATCGGCTTGGTCGAGGCTGACTTTGAGGACGTAGCCAAGACCATCATTGCCGCAGCTGACCATCATTTGAGAACGGCACAAAGAGCGGCAGAGAGGGCCTGGAGGCAGTGGGCCAAAGAAGCCTTCCTGGGAGGAGCATCTCGGGCACATTCGTCCTCCAAGGTTCGGGCTCGACAGGAGGTGCTTGCCTACTCCCACGACGCTCAGCCATATCAGATGGCTGACCGCACGCTCGACAAGTGGAAGGACGTTTGGACCTACCACGGGGCGTGTTCTTTGCCGCTGCCTGTCGATCACGCTCAGTGGCCGTTGCTTCCGCCTTTGACTGCATCGCAGGTGCGTGGAGCCATCAGGAGTTTTCCGTTGAAGACGGCCTCGGGCCAGACGAGGATCGCGCCACGCACGCTCGATGTGCTGTCCGACCAGGCCTTGCAGAGCCTGGCCGATATGTTCATGCTGTTTGAGAGTTGGCTGGCCTGGCCCACGGACAGGCTCTACAGCGAGCTTGTTCGCCTGCCCAAGCCTGACGGGGACACTAGGTTGATCGTCCTCAGCAATACTTTCGTCAGGTTGTGGGGAAAGCTACGTCGGCCGCTTTCGGCGGAGTGGCAAGAGACACACAGGTGCGAGCATATGTGGGGGTCAAGGGCTGGGCAGACTTCGACCGATTCAGCCTTCGACCACAACCTGAGCCAGGAGATAGGAGAACTTTTAGGTGAGCACACATGCACCATTCTCCTGGACATGACCAAGTGCTTCGATATGGTCAGTCACAGTGCACTTCTCCGAGAAGCTAGAGAGCTCGGGTACCCGCTGAGGCTCCTGTGGTTGCTCCTGGGCTCCTACCGCCAGCCGAGAAGGATCAAGTGTTTTGGGTCTGTATCTAGGCCCTTCGTGGCCCATCAGGGTATTCTTGCGGGCTGCACGCACGCCACGTACCTTCTTTACCTCCTCACGTACCGAGCGGTCCAGCGCACGGCCAGTATTGCACCTTCTATCACGCCACGCACGCTCATGGACGATGTGGGTTTGCAGTACGTGTCGCTTGTATTGAGGGAGGTGTCCAACCTGGCCCGTGCGGCCAAGGCGTTTACGTCGGATGCTGGAGATCTTGGGATGGTCCTGAAGCCGCCGAAGTCTGGATGTATCCCTGGGAACCAATAAGTTTGGGGACAGCTCAAGAGGCACCTGGGAACCTTGAAGATCCCGTACAGGGCCCACATGAGGAATCTGGGACACGAGCTCACAGGACCTCGAGTTCTTCGGCATATGGAGAAGCGTAGGATGGTGCAGTTTCGAGAGCGCAAGCATCGTTTTCGCATGTTGAAGTCCGCCGTGGGGCGGAGTGCTACCAGCCTGTGGCGCACGGGCGCCCTTCCATCAGTGGCGCATGGCGGTGCAGTTGCTGGAGTTAGCGACAGCGCTCTTCGCGAGTTGCGACATTGTGCTGCAGTCCTAAATGGTGCTCCAGGTAAGACGATGGTTGGGGTAACAGCGTATCTCATATCTCATCGGGATGAATGTTATGACCCCATATATAACGCCACCACGGATATTGTGCTCAAATACGCCTCCTGGATCTGGGACGGACGTGTGCAACCTAGCAGACTTCGGGAGGCTTGGGTGCGTCTGGGTGCTAAGTTCGACAGTTCACCTTCCTGGGCCAAGGCGCGTGGGCCCCTCGGGGCCACTTGGCTTACTTTGAGGCGCATATCCTGGACTATGTCGTCAGAGCACATCCTGGTCGACGATTTGGGAAACAGTTTTGATTTGTATCGTATATGTCCAGCAGACCTACGAGTGTTCCTGCATCAAGGCATTCAGCGCTGGCAGCACCATAGGTTGCAGCAGCATTTTTACACCGAGCAGGCGGAGGTGTGGCATCGTGCGCTTCGCCACGCGCTCGCCAAGATAAAGTGTCACAGGCGCCTCGGAGCGCTGCAGGCTTTGCGGGCTGACAACCTTCCCATCCCACCACGTCGGGACATGAAGCACGGGAGGCCCATTAGGCCATGTCAGGCCTGCGGCAAGGCTATCGACTCCTGTTGGGGTCATATCTTTTACGACTGCCCGCCGCTCCTCGAAGGGGACCCCGACCAGGGGTATTATGAGTTTCCAGAACAGCTTCAGGAGGTTCGTGACATGCTTCAGGCGTCTGGGCAGATGCTGGGGTGCACCGACTGGGACCAGAGATACCTGATCTATGGGGTTCCCGAGCCTGTTCCTGTACCGCACTACACCACGGTCTCCAAGGAGGTTTTTGCATGGGGAGATGTCTCGGGCTCTTGGGGGCCCACGTCATATACTGACGGTTCGGGGTTCTCGGCCAGCATTCCTGAAGTACGTAGGTGCGGGTGGTCGGTCTGCCAGCTGGACCCCGTCACGTGGCTCCCCGCCAGAGCTGTATATGGGCCTTTGCCCTACTACGTGCAGACAGTAGGACGTGCTGAGCGCTATGCCATCAAGATGGGACTTCAGTGGCATCCTGGGCATGAGGCTTTCATTTCTGATCTGAAATCGCTCGTGGAAGAAGGTGCGTCCTGGGACCAGAGGCTCGAGTTTGGCAAAGCGAAGCACGCCCGAGTCTGGAGAGATATTTTTTCGGCTGCCAGAGCACGCGATCCACGTCTGCCACCAGTGCGGTTTCAGTGGACTCCAGCTCACAGGAAGCTGGAGGACATCATCGGGTCGGCCACGCCAGACGAGCTGGAGGCCTACGTCGGCAATGCCTGGGCCGATTTCTTCGCGAAGTGTGGCAGCGCTTCGCATATGGTGTCAACGACACTGGCTGACAGTCTGGCAGCTGGGCTGAAGCAACACAGGCAGGTCCTGCACTACGTGTCGTGGGCGGCCTTCCAGGTCGTGCAGTTTCGGAGGTGGGGAGCTGACCCTGTCGTGGTGCAGGACCCAGAGCTCGCCCAGGTGCCCAAGCGTGTGGTTTTCGAGAGGCCCCAGGGCCACGAGTTGCTCTTCTGCCAGAGGACGTCAGAGTATCGGTGTCGAAGGTGCAATCGTGTCGCTCGGTGTGCGAGTACCCTCCAGACTCTTCGTTCGGGAGCTGATCGTGTATGTGCTCCCTCGCCTCTCGTCCAGAGCCTGGCCGTGGACTTCTTCTTGCGGAGTTCTGAGGCGTGGCTTAGTGTCTCGGATTCTAGGGTCACGGCGGCCATCGAGGCGGCCGATAGGATGTTGGGGCCCACGTCTCGGCCTTTGGAGGCCTCCTCGGTTCCCGCGGTCCCTCCTCAGCCGCTGGGGCAGGTGTCGGCTGCCAGCGGCTCGGCCGACGTACCCCAACCTGTGCTTGCTGAATTCGCTGAATTGGGGCATGATGTTTTCTGTGTCAATTCCGTGTATTGCTGCCGCAAGTGCGGTGGCAATTTCAACGGGTCCGAGTCCTTCAGGTCCGCCCGCAAGCTGCGGGCGCAGTGCCAAGGTTTCTCGGAGAATCCAAAGACTAGGGCGAACCAGCTCACGGCGATCGACCGTATCACCCGTGGCCTGGAGCCCCGCCAGCGGGGGGCAGGAGCGGCGCGTTCTGGCCCGAACCCTGCCCCCTAGTGTCTCTTTTGGGCTAGGGCCTGGGAGGTTTTCTTGGGTGTGGTTTTCCTGAGGCGCCCCACCCTCTCCCAGGCTTCCGCCCTCCGCCACCCCTGTGGCTCTCAGGTCTCACACGCGGTGGGTGTTCGTCACTCGGACGCCTCTCCTGCGGCTCGCTCGCTCCTCCTCCTCCTCCTCCTCCTCTTCCTTCCTCCTCCCCCAACTACACCCCCAGCTGCTGCACATGTTCGGGCTGCATGTGGCAATCCTCTCCGATATCCGGCAGCTGCTCTCGATCCTCGATGGGGCGAGATGCGAGATTCAATGCCATTTTTCCGTTTCGAACGTTGGGGCCTTCGGAAATAGTAGTAGTTGTGGAGTCGGGTGGGCCCCGCGCTGAGTAAGATGGACCAGGTGGCCCCCGCGGTTTGTTTGAAAGGGGGCTATTCGTCTAAAGTTCCCCTAGGGCAGAGGTGCCGTTTCCGGACAAAGTCGGCTTGGAGTAATCCGTTCGCAAGACTCGCTTGGGTTCGGCCGCCAAATTTTTGAAAGATGGCCACGCCGCCGCCCGCGAGCCCCCCCGTGCGGTGGGTGGGCTTGCGCCGCGTTGCGTCGGCGACGACCCCAGCGCGGGCGTTGTAGGCAAACGCCGCCAGTGGCTTGAAATCGGCCGACGTTGAACGACCTGCGCCGTCGGAAGGGCGCGATAGTTCAGTGCTAAGGTCGTTACGGCGCGATTTCTCACATAGCTGACGTAGCCTTGCCCCCTAGTTTAAGCCTGTGCGCAGGGCTCCGTACTCCGCGATGTTCAGCTCGCTTGGGGACGGGGAGGTCGCATGGGGGGCTGGCAATGAACTTCGCGGGGTTGGTGGGGGAGTGATTCGTGTTATGAGGAGCTTCGGTCGCAAATCGCTGGATCCTCGTATGCCCTCGCAATTTTGTATATTGTGTGAATTCGTTTCGGCTCGCGTCTTGAAATCATAACGCCGATCTAGTGTCGATTAGTACGGACTTGCGCCGATTCGCGAAAGCCCGCCCCATCATTGTATGGGAGGCTCCCATGAGTTGCCGCTGACGGGGTGGGTCTGGTGCATGTTTGGGCCGTCCGGCGGGGCAGTGTGGAGGGGGAAACGCACGGCGAACCCCCCAGAGCGCCCCCGAGGGGGGCGACCCCGACGCCCCCACGGCACTCAGCGGCCGTTCCGGTGTACAGGTGGCGAATTGCGAAACCGCCAGCGAACAGTGGAGGCAAGAAAGGGGATGGTGCCAATGCTGATTCTGGGCGGCGAGAGAGTGTTATGATCTTCCAACTTACTTTGGCGTTGATCACCACCAAGAAAGTACCGAAGCTGGAGGGTTTTCGCGTGTCGGGCCCTGGGGGGCGATGCTCGTTCGACACTGTTTCGATACCGCTTCTGGTGCTCGCAATTATTTTTGTAATGTGGTCCTTGAGTACGATCGGAGCAACATACAGCAAGAGGGGGGAATGAAAACGAGAATGCCTTCTCAGAAGGCGCCGGGACTATTCAGGAGGCCTCGCGCCTTCCGAAAAATTTAAAGATGTTTTCACGGAAGGCTTAGAAAACTTCCCAGAAGTCTGCGGGACTTGCGGTCCTTCTGAGAAGGGATTCTTTTTTTTTCCCTCTAATGTTAGGAGTGCTGCCGACGAGTTCTACCTGCTGGGCCCTTGTCAAAATTCAGGCGATCGCGCACATGGATCAAAAGGGGCGTGGATTAGCGGCGGCTCCCGCTTCCATGGGAAATCGCAGATTTCCGCCGCATTCGGGGGAGGGCACCTCCCCCTATCCATGGATTTGGCGACCGCGCGCCAAGTCCCTGGATCGCTAATCCATGTGTTGCGCGCCCCCAGCGAAATCTCCTCGGCATCAGGAAACAACCGACTCCACCCCACCTATGGCCTCCCTTTCCTGATTCCTGAGTCCTGCTGGCGTGAGAAGTCTCCGACTTCTCCCCGCCCGGGGCCGACTTCTCCCCCCCCCAAGGACGGTTGTCCCCGAGGGGCCGATCGACCTAAAGTTAAGTCGGGCGTGTCCCCCTACAGGCAGATTTTGGGATAGACATAATCAAAAGATAATCAAACACATTCAAAAATTGTAGAACAATCGTCCCCTGATTATTTTTGGACTACTTTTGAATATTCCTCCTGTAGGCCCGACCTGAAACTAAAGTCTGGTGGCGGCCTCCCAATGACTGCGATCCTGTGCCCGCCTTGCCTCCACGGCCGCGGCGTTCTCGCGGCCGTCGGTGAAAAGGCGGGCGTGGAGCCGCTCGCGTTCCACTCACGCTTCGCTGGGCAGGCGCCCTTCTCCACAAGGAGTCGGCGCGCGAGGCGCGAGGATGACCGCGCCGTTTGATGGGCCTGTTTTCCACCACCACGACCATAAGTCGGGGGGGGGAAGGAGGAGGAGGAGGAGGAGGAGGAAGACGAAGAGGACGAGGAGGAGGAGGAGGAGCAGGAGGAGGAGGACGAAGAGGAGGAGGTGGAGGAGGAGGAGGTGAAGGAGGACTCCCTCCCCATCCAATTTATGGTGGTGGTGGTGGAAAACAGGCCCATTAGTTTGCACGGGCTGCCGCGCGAGGCTGGGTGTGTCTGGGGTGGTCTCTGGAGGGCCCTGCTAAGTCCTCGGAGGGCCCTCGCTTGCGTGCAGGAGCGACCAGAGCGGGACAGAAGCGCACAAACAATTTCTACGTAAGTCGGGTCCAGGATCGGGATAAGAATCGCTCCAGAGCGTTCCGCCACGCTCTCAGAGCGTTCCGGGGGCGCTCCCAGAAGGCCGCGGCGCCCGATACAGCACATCCTTCAGAACCGCGGGGTCTCAAAGATTGCCGAGTCATGCCGATCCGATCCGATGCGACCATGACCCTGCCTCCGCTGAAGGGAACGACAATTTCGAACTCCCTTGGCTATGAGGAAATATTGCTGGAGGCATCGCGCTGCGCGCCTTTGTTGTCTTATCTAGTCCGCACGTCCTCCCAGTCAGAGACAGGACGACGTTTGCGTGGCGGTGACCTGGCGGCAGGCCGACGCAAATCCGACGTGCATCCGAGGTACATCCGACGCGTGGATCCGACGCAAACTGTGCCTCAAGTTGCCGCGCGAGGCCCCCCTGGTTTTCCTCATGTATAATTCTCAGGTGTAGCCCCCGGAAGTCCCGACCCTTCCCTCGGGACCGGCGTTCCGTCCCAAGTTGTTTTTTGACGGCCATTGGGCCCGTCAAGGCCACCCCCAGAGGCCCAAAGCGAGGAAATGTCCGTCCTGATTATGTTCACGACGCGATCATGTTTGCGTATCGGCCCTCTAGGCCTCCCAGATGGGGTCGGAGTAGATGGGGTCGAACGATCGCGCCGCATCGCCGATGCATCCGCGATGCGGCTCGATGTGGTCCCCCGAGCCCATCTACTCGGGCCCCCGTCCAGGAGATCTCTATCCTCTCAGGTGGGGTTCTCCTCGTAACGTTCGCCGAGCCTCGATCGGCCTCGAGGGGCGGGTCGCTGGCCTGGCCGCGCTCTCCCCGCTGACGGCGAGGTGAAGCAGATGCACAAGGAGATGCAGAACGAGGTGCAGGCAGCCCCAGGGGGGGGGGTCGCCCGGGGCAGCCAGGGCTCATTTCGACCCCTATTCGATTCGATCCGATCTCGACGGATTCCGCTTCCC
The DNA here is from genome assembly GCA_963575745.1 of Prorocentrum cordatum. NCBI lineage: Eukaryota > Dinophyceae > Prorocentrales > Prorocentraceae > Prorocentrum > Prorocentrum cordatum. Next base: position 10,893 of record CAUYUJ010022172.1, read on the forward strand.
ATTCGATTGGACTTCGGATTCCGATCTGGATCCCGAGTTCTCAGTGGAGACCTCACCAGCCTGCCGATTCCCGCCGATACGATTCGTTTCCAGCGCCGACCCGACTCATCCATGCGATTCTGGAGTCTCCAGGGTGCAGCCTGGCCCGCCTTTGGCGGGGCCCCAAGCAGTGCGATGCCCACACCCTGCGGTGAGCCAGTGTGGGCGAAAGGCTTCGAGGTTCCAGGTTTTCGGATGTTCAGGAGGGGAAAAAACACACAGACACAATTAATCATCGACTCCTCAGAAAATATTGGAAATATGGGAAGTGGGGGAGAAAACGAAAACCCAGAAAATATTAGAAAATATGGGGGATCCTGTTATTTGTGTGTATTTATTAGTGTGTCCCAGGGCCCCTTCAGGTGTCTTCATCGGCTCTCGGCACCGTTTTTCAGCCTCTGGATGTTTTCGAGCAGCTGCGCCTCGCCGAGGGCGTTCCGGGGGGTGCCCGGCTCGTCGTGGACGGCTGCTGGTGAGGCCCGAGTAATGGCCTGGAGACCATTCGGAGGAGGGACGGTGTGGTGCTTCCGGGGGGTGCCCGGCTCGTCGTGGACGGCTGCTGGTGAGGCCCGAGTAATGGCCTGGAGACCATTCGGAGGAGGGACGGTGTGGTGCTCCGCGCACCCGCGGCCCCTCCCTGGACGCGGCCCGCCCTCGACGACGACGACGACGACGACGACGACGACGACGACGACGACGTCGACGTCGACGACGACGACGACGATGTCGACGACGACGACGACGACAACTACGACCACGACCACGACCACGGCCACGGCGGCGACGACGATGATGTCCACGGCGACGACGACGACGGCGGCGGCGACGACGACGGCGACGGCGACGGCGACGACGTTGATCTCCACGCCGACGACCAGGGCCACGCCCAGGACCGCGGCCTCTCTCCCGCCGCCCCCGTGGCTCCAGCAGAGGGGTGTGTTGCCCGCAGAGGCACCAATGATGGACTAATTTTCCACCACCGCTACCACAGGTAGGGCTGGTGAGAAGGGAGGATTGGGAGGTCCGCCTCCTCCTCCTTCTCCTCCTCCTCCTCCTCCTCTTCCTCCTCTTCCTCCTCTTCTCCCTTCTACCTATAGTAGTGGTGGTGAGAGATCGGCCCATCGACTAGTTGAAGGCCGAGGCCCCCGCGCCGCCCGGGAGGAGATGGTGCAGGTGAAGCTCGCCTTCCACGACTCGCTGCAGCTGCCCGCCGCCGCGCGCGGGCTCGTCGGCACCGCGCTGCCCCTGGAGCTCCCGGGCGGGGAGGTGTCGGCACGCGTCGTGTATAGCTCCCAGGTTAGCCTGGCCCGCCACCGGGCGTTCCGGCGCGCCCGCGCCGCGATCTGGCCCGGAGCCACGGGGGCCCTCCGCATCGAAGCAATCAAGGCGTCGGAGGCTCGGCCCTCTGCCTCGGCCCCTGGTGGTGGCCGTGATGCCGCTCCGCGTCCACAGCCATGCTGCCTCCGCACACGCTGGCCGCACCGGCCAAGCCTGACGAAGGTCGCCGTGCAGGGAGTGCCCTCCTCTCTCCGGTCCTCTGAGGCCTCTCTTTCCGGCCCCTTCCCCTCTCCCGCAGCCAGGCAATTCGTGCGTGCCCGAGCCCGTCCCACTAGAGCACGCGTGCGGATGGCCTCTGTCGCGATGCGACAAGGATATGTTCGGGGCCAGGCCCGCCTTGGGCCCAGGATCCACGCGTGTGCCCTTCACCAGGCGATGCTTCGGCACCTCTATAGGCCCCTGGGAGGCCTCACACCCAGTTGAGACAAATCGCACCTCAAACGTACTCACACTCACACTGAGTCGTGCTCAAGCTCACTGATACCCAGATCTTCCAGATTCACTCACGATCCAACCGTGCATACCTAGACTTTAGACATTTCCTTCACACACCCACACCCACTCACTCTCAGACCCGCTCGCACTCAGATTCACTCGTTCTTAGCCCGATGGGTATCGCGATATAGAAATGACGGCGCAATTCAGCACACAAAGAGGGGGTCGACGATGGGGTGTTCCACGAGCCCGTTCGGATTCGAATGGTTGAGACATGTCAGCAAGATCTGCTGTTTTGGCGTTGTGGGTCGGCGCGTTTCTCATCAGAGCGTCGCGGTCAACGCGATGCAGCAAGCACGGAATTGGGGCACACCAGCCGGGGGTCGACGATGAGTTGTCTGGCCGTCCTGGCCAGATTGTTGGAGCTCAGAAAAAAAGAAAAAAATAGAAAAACGTTGTTTTGTGTATTGCTGATGCTCGAGGAGCTGGGGTCGAAAGGCAGTGAGGAAGAGGATCCAAGAGGATCGAAGGACAATGGACAATGGTCGAGAACACGGAAGAATAGGAGGAGGAGGAGAACGGACATCGTTCATGAGGAAGAGGGACGAATACCGATGATCGAGTTCCGGAGAGAACTGAGGAGGATCAGGAGCAGGAGCAGGATCCGAAAACAGGATCGAACATCGAGGATCGATGATGAGGAGGAGGAGGCGGAAAAAGAGGTGGATCATCGAATGCCCAGGATCGAGTATCGGGGGGGATTCAGGAGGAGAATCAGGAGCAGGAGAACATATTCAGGAAGAGGGTCGATGATTTAGGGAGAGGATGGGGAGGAGGAGGAGGAGGAAGAAAAAGAGGAGGAGAAGGAGGATCCAGGGAGGAGGGCCCGTCGCCGCTTCAACATCGGTGCCCGGGCTGGCATGGGGAGCCTTGCGGGCAAGGAGCCTGCAAGAGGGCCAGAAAACACCACAGCGCTCCCAGCACGCCGACCACCGCCTCGAAACGGCTCACGTGACCTCCACGACACCGCAAGAGAGTTTCCGGCCGATGCCCGGGAGAGGCCCCTTGAGTTCTTCAAGGATGTTCCCCTTGAGTTTTTCAAGGCCCCTTGAGTTTTTCAAGGATTTTCGGCCCCTTGAGTTCTTCAAGGAATTTTTGGGGGCACGAATGATTGAGGCCCCTTGAGGTTTTCAAGGATGCTCGGGTGCTCGCCTGCTCCGCCGCCCGACGCCCGGAGGCCGCACAAGAGGCGCCCAGGGAGGGTCCCAACACTCAGGAGGGAAAAAAACACACAGACAGAATTAATCCTCGATTCCCAGGAAAATATGGGAAAATATGGGAATTGGGGGGGAAGACAAAAACCCAGAAAATATGGGAAAATATGGGGACTATTTTTATTTGTGTGTATTTATTTGTGTGTCCTAATTTCCCTTTAAACACACCCGAAGAGGGCGCCAGCACAGCCCAGGAGGCGCCCCAGGGCGCCAGCACAGCCCAGGAGGCGCCCCAGCCCTAAACGAAGCCCGCAGGGCTCCAAAACGGCCCCAGCACGCCCATCATTGCCCCGATGTGGGTTCAGGGGGCCTCCGAGGCGCACCAAGAGGGCTGCAAGCTCATCCCTGAGACAGGCTCCAATGGCGAACATCGTTGATTTCCCTTTTTGTTTTTTGAAGATTTTCGTGTGGTCGCCTTCTCCGCTGCTCGATGCGCGGAGACGGCATAAGAGCCTCCCAAGAGGGCCCAAAGACCACCCAAGATGGCCCAAGAGGTCCCCAAGAGGAGTCCAAGAGGGGGGATAGCCACCTGACATTTCGAGCTCGCCACTTTTCGAGGTGCTAGGGCGCCCGAGGCACAACTGGCCCAGAACAACCACAACAGCCACAACCACAACAACAACAACAACAACAACAACAACAACAACAACAAACACAGACACACACACACACACACGCACACAACACCAACCTAACAACTACAGCAAACCAACCGCACACACCAACAACAACATCAACAGCAACCACAGCAACAGCAGCAGCAGCAACCACAACACCAACAACAAGGCCACCACAAACAATTGGCAGATCTTCAATTAATTCTTATGGCTAGGTAAGAACCCCTATGCTAAAGCTTGGGGGACAACCACAACAACATAATAGCAACAACAGTGACAGCGACAACGACGACGACAACAACATTAACACCGAAAACAACACCAACAACAACGCGAGCAACACATACCAACACCAACATCAACAACAACAGCCACACCATGAACAACAACAACAACAGCAACGGCAACAAACAACAACAACGACGACACCAGCGACGACGACGACAACATCAACAACCGAAACAGCAGCAACAACAGCATCATCAACAACAGCATTCATATCAACAGCGACAGCAGCAGCAACGCCAGTAACAACATCCACAACAACATATAATGGTGAGATAATAGTGAAGTTTAACACCCTGGCAATGGGGTTGGTCCACATGTGGGAGTTACATGCCAACACGACGTGCTCCCGATCGAGGAAGAGGAGCAGCATCATGAAGTATATCATTGAAGCCAGAGCTCACCACACCACCAACACCATGAACAACCAACAACACCAACAATAATTTTAAGACTGTTCGCCCTTATCTGCTCGAGTGTCCAATAACGCGTATTTCCCAAACCCTCGATACCGCTTTCTGCGTCTTCGATCCAACCCCTTTGGGGGGTATACCTTTCTTCCATGCAGGCCGGGCCCCGGCAAGAGGCGGGGCGGCCGCGGACCGTCGGCCTGGCCAGCGGCAGCGCTGATCGGCGGGGCGGCCGCAGACCGTCGACCCGACCCCAAGAGGAACGGACAGGGGACCGACCACGACGACGACGACGACGTCGACGACGACGGCGACGACGACGACGACGGCGACGATAAGCGAATCGAGAGCGAGAGAGAACGACAGCAGGGCCACGAAGGACACGAAGTAGGCCACGAAGGGCGGCAGCGGGGACACGAAGGGAATGCGTATGGGGCCACGAAGAGCGCGAACGAGCGGGGGCCACGAAGGACTGATAATGCGGGGCCACAGAAGGCAACGATGGGGCCACTGAGGGTAGCAACTGGGCCACGTAGGACAGCGAGGGGGCCACAAACGGCGACAGCGGGGCCACGAAGGGCACGTACTTGGGGCCACAACGGGCGCGACTCCTGGGTGCCTGGGTGTCGGGAGCGCGGCGCTTGAGCAAATTGCAGGAAATTCCAACGCATGGGCGCTATTATTTTCAGTAGATTGCAAGCAAGTCTCCAGCGAGAGCGCGACTCCAGAGCGCCGGGAGATCGATTCCTGAATAACTTGTAAGGGCGTCTCAAGCGAGAACGCGATTCCTGCATAAAATGCTAGGAAGTCTTGGGCGCCTGGCTACATTGCGATGAGCTCTAAGGCTGGAGCCGTTGTTGTTGTAACCCGGGGGCCAGGGGCCCAGCTTGATCATCAAGACTTGTCACAAAAAGGGTGCGAGCGTCGATGGGGTACATTTAGTTTGAGAAATCAGTATGCGCCGTTGGGGGGATCAATTATAAGTATTCGGCAGAAGCGAGAATTCAACACCCGCAGAAAGCTTCAAACACGAAGTCTTATGGTTAGGCAAGGACCGCAATGTTACAACATATCTGGGGAATAGACGTTTATCGAACCATAAAAAACAAACGGCTCCAGGATTGAAGCGGGAACCTGACCCAAAACATAATAACGGCGACGGAACAATAACCACAAACGGTGCCAGAACCCGGAGAAAAACAAAACAACGAACACGGACCAACAAAAACAGCTTTGTCGTTCCTAACAACGTGATCGTTTTCTTGTTCATTTTTTTGCCGGTCGGCGCGGGCCCCCGCCCCCCCCCGTGGAGTAGATCTTGGCTGTTTTTGGCGCCTGTTCCAGGCAGGTGGAGTCTCCCCCGCAGGGCGCATTGTTGCAAGCAGCCGCGTTCAGCAGAGGTCTGGAGCCAGACCCCCCCCTCCCCCCCCCGTTCCGCCCAGTGCCGAAACGCCGAAAAAGAAAACGCTCACAACTTCGGACCCCATCTGGGAGGCCTCCTGAGAACCCTCGTCTTCCCAGGAGCCCGGGCAGACGGTGCGGGAGCTCGCGGCGGCCATCGAGCAGCGCTGTGCGGCCGCGGGCGGCGGCCTGCGCGTGGGCGTCCTGATCAACCCGCTGCGCGGGCGCGCTTGCCCGCCGCACGAGGAGGCTCACCTCAAGGGAAGGAACCTTTCGGCGGCGAGCCAGGGTGGAAGTGAGAGGGATGAGGCCTTCTCAGCAAGACAACTTTTCGGAAGGCCAAAGGACTGACGAGCCTTCTGAGAAAGCCCGCCCTCCTAGACCGTCATGGTGCTCTCTTGGGCCGTCTTGGGGCCCTCTTGGCCGTATGGTGGGTGTCAAGGGGCTGTCGTGGGGCTTGTTTGGTTCCGTCTTGGGCAGTCGAAGGGCCTTACAAGGCAGCTTGCGCCCCACGGGAGGTCCTCTTGAGCCGTCTCGGGGCCTTCGTGGATGCCTCTTTGGCCTTCATGAGTCCTCTTAGTCGATGTTTGAGCCCTCGCAGGGGCACCTTGGGCCGTCTTGGGGCCATCTTGGAGACTTCTTGGGCCGTCTCGAGCCGACGGAAGCCCGAAAAGGCGGGAATGCGAACATCTCTTGATTCTATAGGCTTACGCCACATCCGCCGACCCCTCATCTTGGCGGTCTTGCCGGAACCTCGGGTTCACAGCCCGCAGTTGCCAGGCGTATCAGTGCGGCGGCGCGTGCAAGAGAAGACTACCGACGTCGGCGTTCTCCGGGAACCCTGCCAACGTCGCACGCGATGCAAAAAAGGGCACCCTGATATGCAAGACCTGCAAATGATGCCCAATCGGGGGCGCGCGTGCGGGGGAGGACAGGGGGGAGGGGGAGAGAGGGATGGGGGGTGAGGCGGAGGATGGGGGGAGAAGAATCGGGGAGGAAGAGGAGGAGGCGGGGGAGGAAGAGGAGGAGTGGGCGAGGAGGATGTGGAGGAGGAGGAGAAGAGGGGGAGGACGGGGACACAGAGACGAAACTCTGGGATATGTGCTATTGGTTAGACACTTGTTGTATGTGTATAGGGATCTCGCGGCACGCCTCTCGGGGACCTTTGGAAAGCAGTTTTGAACCCACCTGGCGGCCGAGGTGGAGGAGGAGGAGGAGGAAAAGGAGGAAGGGGACACAGAAACAAGGCTCTGGGTTATGGGTTTTGGGTTAGGGCCGTCTTGCACCAGCTTGGGACCAATTTGGAGACAGGTTTTGCCGTCTTGGGGTCGTCTTAGGCCGAATTGGGAGGCGTCCTGGGCCGTGTTGGGATTCTCTGGGGCCGTCTTGAGGCCCTCTTGGGGCGCCGTGGGGCGATCTTGGAGGCTCTTTGGGCTACGTGAGCCGACGGAAGCCGGGAAAGGCAACAATTGCAAACATGTTCAACAACGCAATGGAAATGTAATGAAATGCGTAATGTGCGCCTCTTTCAGATGTCCTGGGGGTCTTCTTGGAGACTTCGTGGGCGATAGTGAAAGCCTTGTCGGCCATCTTGAGGCCATTTTGGGCCGTCTTCGAACGTTCTTGGGCCGTGTTGGAGCCATCTTGGGCCGTTTTGGAGCCATCCTGGGCCGTTTTGGAGCAATCTTGGCCTCGAGAGCGCGAATCATTTTTTTGTGCGCAAACGCAACCCCGCCACCGTGCCTGGGTTGTTGATATGAGACTTGTGCGGTGATCGTTGGGATCTCTTGGGGGGCTTTTCGCGGGACTCTTGGAGGCAGTTTCGAAGCCTCTTGGGGGCCGTTTTGAGAGCCTCTTGGGGGCCTCTTGGGGCCTCTTGTGGGCGTCTTGGGGGCCTCTTGGGGCCTCTTGGGGCCTTCTGGGGCCGCCTTGGGGCGGAAGGCTCGGATTGTCGGTTCGGGCTCCCCCTCTTGGGCACCTCTTGGGGCCGTCTTGGGGCCCTCTTGGGCTGTCTTGGGGGCCTCTTGGGCCGTCTTGGCGCCCTCCTGGGCCGACTTGGGCGCCTCTTGGGGGCCTCTCGGGGCGGTCTTGGGGTGCTCTGGGACCGTCTTCAACGCCGTGAAGGCCGAGAAGTAGTATGTGATCAAAATGTACGTTTTCCCATAGGAATTGACGATTTTCGGCGCTTCGGCCCTTCTGAGGACTGCTCTTGGAGGCGTCTTGGGCCGTCTTGGAGGCCTCTAGGCTCGTCTTGGGGGCATCTTGGGCGTCTGGGAGCGCTCGTTTGGCGCCTCGGAGCTCTCGTGAGCCGTCTTGGAGGAGTCTTGGGGCCTTCTTGGCCCGTCTTGATCCCCTTTTGGGCCCAAAAGAGCCCCGTGGTGCGCTCGTCTGCGGCCCGGGGGGGGGGGGTCAAATCTCCGGTTTGGGGTCCCAGGGGGGGGGTTAGGGGGGGGGAACTATCTCACACGCCTAGAGACCCACAAGGGGTCGGCGGATTTTTCCGACGGTGGGATCCCGCATGAGAATCTGTTTAGTTTGCCTGGGGATCTCCTGCCTCCTCGCTTCTCCCACCTACTCCTGCCTCCTCCTTTTCCTACTGCCTCCTCCTCCTCCTGCTGCCTCAACCCATGCCTCCTCCTGTTGCCTCCTCCTCCACCACCTCCTCCCCCGCATCATCATCCTTTTCCTCCTCCTCGTTATGCCTCTTCCCCCCATTCCCCATGCTCCTCCTGCCTCCTGCGTCCTCCTCCTGCTGCTTTCCCTCTCCCTCCTCCTCCTCCTCCTCCTCTTCCTCCTCCTCCTACTCCTCCTCCTCCTCCTCCTCCGCCTCCCCTCTCCATTTTCCCCTTTTCCCTCTCCTCCTCCGCCTCCTCCTCCTCGTCTCCATCTTCCCCTCCTCCTCCTCCTCCTCCTCCTCCTCATCCTCCGCCTCCCCCTTCTTGTGCCTCCTCCTTAGGCTTCCTGCCTCCTCCTTGGGACTCTTGGGGCCTCTTGGAGCCTTCTGGGCCTCCCGGGACATCCTGGGGCCTCCTGGGGCCTTCCTCCTCCTCCGTGTCCTCCTCGTCCTCCTCGCCTTCTGCTTCCTCCATCCTCCGCCTCCTCCTGTTTGTTTTTCTCGTCCTGCATCCTTCTTCCTCCTTTTTCCCCACATTCTAAGTGGGGTTCTGATTTTCTCTACACCCGCGTCGCACCCGCGTTCACCTCACCTCCTCCTTCTCGCTCGTACACACACCACACCACACCACGCCACATCGCACCACACCGCGCCACGCCACACCACACACCACCACACCACACCACACCACACCACACCACACCACACCACACCACACCACACCACACCACACCACACCACACCACACCACACCACACCACACACCGCGGTCTCTGTCCGCCCCAGGGTCGCAGGGCGTGGCAGGCGTGGCACTTTCTCGACACCATGGGGGGTGCACAGGGGGTGGTCTCTCACCGCGGCCGCTATCCGTGCCGGTCGTCCAGGGCACAGCAGGCATGGCATATTCTAGACACCATAGGGGGTGCGCAGGGGGTGGTCTCTCACCGCGGCCGCTATCCGTGCCGGTCGTCCAGGGCACAGCAGGCATGGCATATTCTCGACACCATAGGGGGTGCGCAGGGGGTGGTCTCTCTCTCTCACCGCGGCCGCTATCCGTGCGGTCGTCCAGGGCACAGCAGGCATGGCATATTCTCGACACCATAGGGGGTGCGCAGGGGGTGGTCTCTCACCGCGGCCGCTATCCGTGCCGGTCGTCCAGGGCACAGCAGGCATGGCATATTCTCGACACCATAGGGGGTGCGCAGGGGGTGGTCTCTCACCGCGGCCGCTATCCGTGCCGGTCGTCCAGGGCACAGCAGGCATGGCATATTCTCGACACCATAGGGGGTGCGCAGGGGGTGGTCTCTCACCGCGGCCGCTATCCGTGCCGGTCGTCCAGGGCACAGCAGGCATGGCATATTCTCGACACCAGAGGGGGGGTGCGCAGGGGGTGGTCTCTCACCGCGGCCGCTATCCGTGCCGGTCGTCCAGGGCACAGCAGGCATGGCATATTCTAGACACCATAGGGGGTGCGCAGGGGGTGGTCTCTCACCGCGGCCGCTATCCGTGCCGGTCGTCCAGGGCACAGCAGGCATGGCATATTCTCGACACCATAGCCTGAAGGAGTTGACCTGTTATAAGAGTTATCAATAGTTATAAGTAGGTTATAAGTCTGTTGTAAGTAGGTTATAACAGGTTATAACATGTTATAATTTGTTGGCGCACTTATAAGTTTGCTAAGTCGGAGCCCTGAGTTAGCCCGAGTTATAAAAGTTAGTAACTCCGCTAACCTTTTCAACATGGTTCTCACCATATCGACATAATCATATATTTTGCAGGGTGTACTCTTCAAAAAAGAAGAATTTGATAGTATTTTTGCAAGTGTTGCACTCATCATTGCGACTTCTCGCATATCATATCTACGCTGATCACAATTGCAATCGATGCAAATCCGCAGGTAGTGTTGCAACAATTGAGTTGCATGTGGTTTTTTGGGGCATGCCATGTTGAGTCCGTTGTCATTTGGGCTCCAGGGCATTTCGCGCGCATCATTTTGTGCTCACGATTTGCAAGTTGCGTCTTGCATCCATCTGAGACATGCAGCCGCATGGAGCGGATGCTAAGATTCTCAAATGCAAGGACGCAATGGGCATTATTGAGAGGAAGTTCGACTCGCCTAAAGCAGAGGTGGTGGATTTGTACGAACAGGTCAAGGCGATAGCTCGCCAACATGGTATGCTACTGACAGAGAAAATCAACAGTAAGTATATGTACGTGAGCCCATGCAACAGATATGGCGACGGCGTCGTGCCGTGTGACGTCACTGACTTGATCATTAAAATATTGGGAAATGGGTTCAGGCACGAGCATCTGTTGATGCCTACGTGTGCCGAGGTGCCCCCAGTGGGCACTGCGGAGTACCTCAAGATCAAAGGGTTTAACGACAAGATAATGGCCGATAGCGCAGGACAGCTGCCGTTCTACGATGATGGTGATGGTAAATATCAGAGTTACACATGCGGCCATACATCGCAAGGTTTGCGATGCATCATACATGGCACGAACGTGCCCGAGACCAACCCAGAGCGGTTCAGCGACATAAGCCAGGACGGGAAGATATCATTGCAACGCCTCCAGCAATTCCAACCAACTTATGTTGATGCGGCTGTAAACGGTATCACATGGGACATCTTCAAATGGCAGTTTATCGAGGCGTTTCCTTTCGTTCCAGACCTTGTGCAAGAAGCGGGCAACGCAGGGCAGGCCGCTGCCAAGTGCGAGAGCAGGCTGGAAATCATGCTCAAGATTGCGCAGTACGCGAAGAGCCTGAAGCAGAAATTAGAGCTGAATCCGAATGAGAAGTTCCCATGGGATAAGGTCAGGCGCCAGGCGGGCAGGGGCGCAGTCTTCAAGCATGAGATAGACCACATGGTGGACTATGTGAAGGAGATGTCAGGCGGACTGGACAATCCAGTGTTTCTTCACGAGCTAAGGGACTTCAACCGGCACCTGGCAAGAGCGACGATAGTAAAGTCCGATGTCGCGACAGCCGTCGCGACTTGCAAGATCGCGAAGGAGGGGTCGGGGGTGCTATTCAAGCTCGCGTGCATCAAGGCTATGCGTGGCCCGAGCGACAAGTATAGGAAGGGCGACGAACAGACGCTACTGAAGCTCTCGGACGTCAATGTGTTGCAGAACGAACGCAAGGCGCAGATCGCGTTACAGGGCGATGAGTTGCTGCAGAAGATTCGCAAGCTTGCGACTGACTTCGAAACCGATCCATCGAGCGCTCGCTGGTCCAACATAGTCGGGCTCGCCGATGTTCGAGTTGCCCACTTCGTCTTCAACAAGCCCGACGAGAGCCGCGGGGTATACAGACAGATCACCGACATCGCAGTTGACGCTTGGAAAGCTATGGCTGCCAGCACTGGCAATAACAACGTTCGCTGCCCATGGAAGGCCAAGGCCGTCGCGCATGCACCACAGTGTGCTAGCAGCGTCTCCTCGACAGGTGTCAAGACCTTTGACCAGCGTGGCGAGTGGGTGAACGTGTCCGAAACGTTGGCTGTCAAAGGTTTCAAGGTGGGCGTGACGGTGTACAACCGCCAGGAGGGCGATGAGTCTGTGTATGGGATCAAGGCGATTGATGGGCAGAATGTGAAGATGCAGACGGGAGACGTAGAGCGCACCATAGATGCCGAGGACTTCATGCGAAACAAGTTCGCAATATACGACATCAAGAAAGAGGTAATCGACCAGTTCGACCAGTTCAGCCCATTGAATTGCATGGACTACCACTGGGGGGTCGAGGAAGCTCGGATCAAGATTGTACTCGACGAAGTCTATTCACAACATAGTGCTTGCCTCAAGCACATCACGGCGATTCATTCGCCAATCAAATATAAAGCGGTGTCGGTGAAGAAGGAGTTCAAGAAGGACGCCATCGGACTTGTTCCGTTGACGACAACCATATCGCTCAAGAAGGCGACGGATGAGATCAATATTGGCAACGTTTGCCTTAGGAAGTATACCGACCCTGCCAAGCATACCGATTACAACGTCGCGTTGATGGCCGCTGGCGGGCTCAGGCTCAAGCGTGAAGAGGGTGGGACTGGCATTGGTGGTCTGAAGCGCGTGCCAGATCAGTACGGGGTGCCTTTCTGGTTGGTCGGCGTGTGCACCGCGAAGGAGAAGCCAAACTTGGCTGTGACATTTGTGACCGCCACGAACGGCATTAAGGTTCCCATCCTCCAAAACACGGTCGAGCTCAAGAGCGGCGACAGGTTGCGCATGTCCGAGGGCACAGCAAAGGCGCTTGCAAGGAAAGTTGCATTGTCCGGCGCCACGCCCGCCAAGCCCGCCAAGAAAAAAGCAAAGACGCAGTGAGCCGCCCATTCGCCGCATCGCCGCGGCATTACGCAGGGCGTTGGCGTCGCCCTCCGTATATGAACGCGCCTTGTTGGATGGCGAAGACATACTGAAATGCTTCATACTGCGATGCGTCATCACACCCTCGCATCGCATCATTCTGCGATGCAGCATCGCGCCAGTCTGCGGCATCGTCGCAACGCACCATAGCCGTTCAGGCTCAATCGCTGGGGTATCACGCGGCCCACGCTGCCCCGCACGTCTGCATGTCAGTGTCTGTTTCCATGCGCACGGTGATCGAGGGCGGCGGGCTCAAGGAGCCGTGGATACCGCGGACTATTGTCCATAGCGGAGGTATTGCGTTCATCGAGGTATCCCTGATGGACAGGAGGCTCTTCCAGTTCGTCGACATCCAGAACCCAACAAACAGGAACGCCCCATTTGCCCAACATCATTTCTTCAAAGAGTTGAAGGCCCCCCGAAACGCTGCATCGGACATTGCGATATGGGAGTACATGAAATCGCGAGACCCATTGCTGTCGGACCAGTCTGATCAAGACAAACTGATCAAGGCCTACAAGAAGAACGTCGACGAGAGTGATATGTCAGCATACGTTACGGTTCAGTTGCCAGAGGTTGAATTTAATGGCGGCGGCGTGGCCTTGAAGTGCGAGCCGATCGCAGTAAGATGCATATTTCTGCATCAGCGATTAGCAAGGTACATGTGGAATGTACAGAGGGCGTACTGACTTACATCAGATGTGCTGCGCTGAAAGGAGCAGAGGACGATGGCACCGAGAAACAAAAGAGGGGACTGAGCGGAGTGCCAGGGGTCCGATGCGACAAGCGTCGCAGGGTAGTGTATGTCGTTGTGAAATCCCACAACTCGTCAAGACGCATCTATCAAAAACCAGTGGAATGGAATGACACGTGTATTTTGCACTGCGCCCGCGAGCTACGCGACAAAGTGGTCGCGAAGGGCGAGGAGATAGAGGATCACGAGCCCGATGCCGATCTTCTCCATGGGCTGAATTGTGCCGAGCATGCCGAGGGGGGTGGACCCGAAGATCAACAGGGCGATGGCGAAGACGACAATGTCGATGCTGCGGGTGATAGCGACGCCCAGGGCTGAGACGCCAGGCGCTGCGTCGGGCACGCACAGCGCGCCCACCCTTTCGACCTCCTATCTATTCTCCCACCGTCGGCCCCGTCGTCCTTCCCACCCGCGGGGGGGGGAGGAGGGGGAGGGGGGGGGGCTCGTCGCCATCGTTTTACACGCCCCCTCGTGCCACTCCTCGCCCGTTCGCATCCTAGATGCGCTCTTCAGGCAGACGTGCCGCCGCCACCCCTCACCCCTGAATGTTCAACAAGGAGCCATCTGGGAACGACCTCTTATAGAGCGCCAACTCGTCCTGAGGGCCTGCACCTCCTGCTCCAGCCCCTCGACCTTCTGCGCTGCCTCCGTCTGCTGCTGTTGCTGTAGCGCTGCCTCCGTCTGCGCTGCTGGTGCCGCTGCTCTGCGATCGTGCGCTGCTGCTCCCCCAACTCCGCGAGCAAGTGATCGTGCTGCTGACCGCGCAGCAAGAGATCGTCCTCCACATCGTCCACTCGTGCTAGCAACACTTGTGCAGCATTTACGTGCGTAAGCAAAGCCTTCTATCGGCAGGTGGAGGGGCGACGGCGGCGGCGACGACATCGACGACGACGAACTTAAGACGACGACGCCCGCCTCGCGAAGCTGCCGCATCGCGGCGACTATGCCAGGGGTCTCGGGCGCCATCGCAGCGCGGCTCTCGGACGACACCACGGGGGGATGTGCGGGGCCCGATCCGTTCTCGGGGAGGCTACGCGGGGCTCGCGTGTGAGCGCCAGCCGCTACGTACGAGCGCCCCGACCCCATCCCCATGAACCCTACACCCAACACGGCGATGCGGATGCTCCGCAGAGGCGACGTCGCGGGGTGGCAACGTCGCGGGGTGGGGGGCTTGGGGGTGGCCGACTTGGGGGGGCCAGGAGCAAATGGTTGGTATGGGGTTCGAATGGGAATGGGGTCGGGGACACATTGTGCGTGATCTATGGGGGGCATGCAGTTTACTTCGCATGCCATATATGCGAGCTCGTAGTTGGGCGTGCTGCTTATGGGGATACAGCCATCGCCATGGGTGTGAAAACCATCATCGTTGCACCTGCGTTCAGCAACATTTGCTTGTGACGCAGCTGTGCATGATTATCATTATGGTGACAATCGCATCTGCCACATCGTCGGCCGCACAATTGCCACTGTCATTACCACCGATACACACCGACTCGAACGTACATGTCATGTAAGAGACGCTAGCGTCAGCATCATAAATCACATTATGCGTATGCAAACTATTTCGCCACAGCCGTTGTGTTGTTATGTGCGCGCGACGCCGTGAGTTATTGATGTGGGTGTTGGACTAGCTTCGGTTAGGGCGAGATAATGTTTGGTATTTGTAATATCGTAGTTTGATGTCGAACGGCACAGTAGTGTAGAGCTTCGTAGGTTAAGGATTTCGGCTTTCGGGTGAGTACAGTACTGCAAGCTTTGCGTGGGCTGTATATGTGTAGAGTGCATCTAAGATGCACGAGGAACTATAAAGATCCGCGTCTCTCTCTCTCTCTCTCTCTCTCTCTCTTTTCGGCGCCGTTGTGGCCCATGTGTTCAGCCACGCCCGCGGCGCGCGGGCCGTGGGTTCACGGCGCGGGGCCCGCTCCTCCACAGGGTGTTCGCCCCCCCCCGCCGCGCGGGGCCCCCGACGCCCGCCGCGGCCTCGCCCCCACCCCGCCTGGCCCTGCAGATGAGCGGTGGTGGCGACGACGCCACCGAGGTGGCAATGTTGCTCGCAGCGGCGAGCGAGATCCAGCAGCGACGGGAGAAGGTGGCGGAGGAGAAGCCGTCGCGGCTGCAGCCGACGTCCAAGAAGCGGCCGACCGCGCCGCGGACGGCTCCGCCAGGGCACATCTTGGCGGCCGCCATGGCCTCCGCCGAGAAGAAGCGCAAGGCGATGTGCTGGTCGGCACAGACTCGCGTGCAGGCGTGGCGCGGCTCGGTGGCGGACTCGCTGCTCGAGAAGCTCAACCTCGCGCCGCCCATGAACCCGACTATGAACTCGATGAAGGACCTTCTCGAGTTCGAGGTCGACGAGCCCGAGGGCGGTGGCGACGACGCCGCGGGCGGCGGCGACGCGGTCGACGAGGGCGACGGCGACTACGAGGGCGCCACGGCGGATGAGTACGAAGGTGGCGACGCTGAGGGCGGTGGCTACGACGACAGCGCGGGCGAGAGCTACACCGCCGATGGCGTCGCCGAGGGCTACGGCTACTACAGCAGTGGCCGTAAAAGCCGCCACTACTACGACTGCGACGACAGCAGCGAGGGCGTTGGCGGCAAAGACAGCTACTCCAACAAGGACGGCAACGACGGCTGCAGCCGCGGCGGCAAAGACAGCTACTACAACAAGGGCGGCTACTATTACGGCCACAACAAGGACGGCTACTACGGCGGCCACACCAAGAACGGCTACTACGGCAAGGACGGCTGGTGGGCCAAGGACGGCTACTACGGCCGTGAGAAGGGCGACGGCTACTATGGCCACAAGGGCGACGGCTACTATGGCCACGAGAAGGGCGACGGCTACTATGGCCACAAGGGCGACGGCTACTATGGCCACGAGAAGGGCGACGGCTACTATGGCCACGAGACGGGCGACGGCTACTACAGCCACGTGAAGGGCGACGGCTACTACGGCCACAAAGGCGACGGCTACAACGGCCAGGAGTGGCGTGGCCGCGACAAGGGCGACGGCTACTACGGCCACAAAGGCGACGGCTACAGCGGCCACGTGAAGGGCGACGGCTACTGAAGGGCGACGGCTACTACAGCCACGAGAAGGGCGACGGCTACGACAGCCACGACAAGGGCGACGGCTACTACAGCCACAAGAAGGACGGCTACGGCGGCCACAAGAAGGACGGCTACGGCGGCCACGCGAAGGGCGACGGCAAGGACGGGGGCGGGGGCGACGGCCCCCGCCCCCGCGGGGGCAAGCACATCCGCCTCGCCAAAGCGCTGGCCGTGCGGGAGCACCTGCAGGGCTTGAGTGACCTGTCCGAGCAGGACCAGAAGCACGCGGCCTGGAGCCGCCGCACGCAGCCGCAGGTGTGGCTGAAGGCGGTCGCCGACTACGCTGCGGCGAGCGCAGCGGGCTCAAGCTCCGTGTGATCACGGGGCACACGTCGGCGACCACCGTGTCGTCGTCGTGGTCGTGGTCGTGGTCGTCGTCGTCGTCGTCGTCGTCGTCGTCGTCGTCAGCGTTGTCGTCGTCGTCGTCGTCGCGTGGTCGGCGAGGTGTGCCCCGTCGGAAGGGGTCGAGGCTCCCACGGCGGCGACTCAGCACAGGAGTTGCCGCCGAAGCTGCGGGGGTGCACAGCAGCTGAGGGCTGCCACGAATGCGGATTAAGAATCGTCGCAGAGGGTACCGCTGTCAAACGACACGGGTGTCGTCTTTGAGAATCTCAAAGACGACAACGTGTCGTCTTTGAGAATCTCAAAGACGACACGCGTGTCGTCTTTGAGAATCTCAAAGACGACAAAATCTCTATTAGATTTAATATTACCAACGTGTCGTCTTTGAGAATCTCAAAGACGACACGCGCGTCGTCTTTGAGAATCTCAAAGACGACAACGTGTCGTCTTTGAGAATCTCAAAGACGACGCGCGTGTCGTCTGACAGTGGTACCCTCTGCGACCATTCTCGGCCCACCTTCAGAGGTGTTCATCGCATCGGTCGTGAGGCCTTTGGACGATCGCTGAGCGACGCGTCGCTCCCGCTCAGCGTGATCGCTCCGCTTCTCTGAGCACTTTTCGGAGGCTCACGGTCGACGGCGAAGCGATCGACCTCCCCCCTCCTCCCTCTCATCCCTTCCTCCTCCTATTCCTCCTCCTCCTCCTCATCTTTTGCCTCCCCCTCCCCCTCCTCCTCCTCCTGCTTCCTCCTCATCCGCCTCCGCCTCCTCCAGTTCCATCCCCCTCCTCGTCCCCCTCGGCATCCTGAGGTGTCCTGAGGTGTCCTGAGGTGTCCCGAGGTGTCCTGAGGTCTCCTGGGGTTGTCAGCTCAGAGATGCCCTGAGGTGTCCTGAGGCGCCCTGGTGTTGTCATCTCAGAGGTGTCCTGAGGTATCCTGAGGTGTCCTGAGGCGTTGCATTCGCCGTCGTCGTCGTCGGCGTCCGCCGTCGTCGTCGCCGTCGTCGTCGTCGCCGTCGTCGTCGTCGTCATCCCGCATCGTCGTCGTCGCCGCCGCAGTCGTCGCCGTCGTCCGCCGCCTTCGTCGCCGCCGACGTCGTCGCCGTCGCCGTTGTCGCCGCCGTCGTCGTCGCCGTCGTCTTTTCGTCGTCCTGCATCGTGGTCGTCGCCGCCGCAGTCGTCGTCGTCGTCCGCCGCCTTCGTCGCCGCCGACGTCGCCGCCGTCGCCGCCGTCGCCGCCGCCGCCGCCGTCGTCGTCGCCGTCGCCGCCGCCGCCGCCGCCGTCGCCGTCGCCGTCGCCGCCGCCGCCGTCGCCGCCGTTGCCCTTATCATCCGCATCGGCTGCGCCGTCTCACCGCCGCCCATCATCCCCGCAATCGCGACCCTCATGGTCCTCGCGAAGGTTCGCGACGCGGTCCTGCCCCTCGCGAATGTTCGCGATCGTGGCGACCTGGCTCGCGATAGTGGCGGCCTGGCTCTCGATCGTGGCCTTCTGAGCTTCGATCGTGGCGTCGTTGCTCTGAATCTGCTCATTCAGCCATTTGATGTAGTCATCGCGCTGCTTCAGGGCACGATCAACCACGGAGACGATCACACGGCGATGATCATCAGCCGACTCGAGCTGCTGGTTCATATCAGCAACCATGCGGTCCGCCGTATCCTCGACGGGGCCGCTCCGCCACGATCCACCACCAGCATAAGCCGAGGACGAGCCGTCACCAATTGATGCCAATTCGGGCGGGGAGGTCGACGGTGGGTGGGCTGGGCTGATAACCGTTCTGCACCAACATATACGGAGGAGGATGGCGAGAGGGATGAGGACGAGGATACCAATGATGACGAGGACGGGGGCGGTGGAGATCACGCTGCTCAGACAGCGATCGCACATCGTCGACGGATGCGATCATCGTCGCAGCGTTCTGGCACAGATCGCGCCCGTCTCTCTTCTCTATAGCCACAATGCCGCGCATGCATGAAGATATCAAAGCACTCCGAGCCCTGCATCGCCATGAGGATATACTGTTTAGGAACCAGCAGCTTGACACCGCCATCAAGCACAAGGCCAACAGCCTCAAGAAGGCGAAGCAGATGGACCGCAAGGCGACCTTGTCGCCGCGCCCCGCGCTGTCGGGACATGCTTGCATATGCATGCAGATATGATATTGTTGTTTGGTGCGGTGTATGTACACTAGAAGAGCGGTGTGATATGACAGTTCTGGGCTAGGTTGTGGGGTGTGTCTGATGTTGTCGGCGTGATCCCGCCTGGTTGTGCGTCTCACGGCGGGCGTGGTGACGCCTATCGCCACACCTATTCCCCCCCCCCCTCCCCCACCACCATCCCTCCGACATGCCCCGCCCGTTCGGTTTGAGGTGATGCAGTGCTTCAAGGCGTGCGAGAAGGCCAAGAAAAAGGCCGAGGACGCCGAGTGCGCTTGGCTGCAAGCGCGCGAGCACGCTGTGGACTTGCATGGGCAGCACGATCGGGCAAGGAAGCTGGTAATCGACACAGGGGGCTTGTGCAGAGCACGGGGGCGCAAGGCCTTAGGCTTCGGCGCGTGAGTGCGTGGATACGCAATTAGGACCGAGTGTGTAAACACCGTTTCCCAAGAGTTGTGCCTGTCGCGGGGAGGGCGGGCGCTTCGCGCCATGCGCTAAGAAAACAATGCCTGGATCGAGCTCGTCGGGGCAGCGTTGCAACCATTGCAAATCTGGGGTCAATTGTTAGGGGGGAGTGGGGGATGTGTGGCTTATCGGCTCAGTTGCAATAGGTTTTGCACAAGTTATCGGTTCAGTTGTGGAGGGGCAATGGGCAAGTCCCGCAAGACGACCGCGATGGATGCCCAGGCTCGCCAGGACTGGAAGGAGGACAAACATGTCAGGCTGACCAACGCTAACATCACCAAGGTAGCATGCAAGGCCGAGTTCTTGTGTACATCGAAGAAGGTGGCCTCGTGTGTGAAAACACGTTAAACACTCATTGCAATGACATTAGCCGCCGCACTGGCAATTGTAATTGAATTTGAATTTGGTGGCATTGAATGCCTGTGTCCTGTATATATGTGTTTTGTTTAGCGCACGATTCCCAGGTTCTCGAGGAGTTCAAGAAGTTCGAGGCCGCCAAGAAGAAGATGGAGGAGGCCAAGAGCGAGTGGATGGAGTCGATCGGTGATCGCATCGATGCCCACGCTGAGTGGGAGAACGCGTGCGAGCAGCACGCGAGCATCAAATCAGAGCGCATGCCGCGCTGATGGGGCCGTGTCGGGCGAGGCTTCGCAAGTGCGATGATGTGCTCAGATTCGCAATGGTCCACGTCAAATGATCAGTGGTCACGCCAATCACGCCGTACATCTGATTAGCATGCCGAGCAAGGGGGTGGACCCATCCAAGTCAGTGTTTGTCAAGCTGCGCCCAGCCGTGGCGACGACGATGGCTGACCCCCCCCCGCCCCCCGAGAGGACTACCACCCCCCCGAGAGGACTACCAACCCTCGCGCTGTTGGTTTGTTCGACACCCCTGTTGACCTTTGCCTCATCGCCAAGCGTGCACGCGTCATCGTCGTGGGCTCCGTAACCAGTTTGGCTCAAACAGTTTTGCGAACTTACATATCGCTTTCTGCTGCGTAGCAGCAATGACGTCGATACGTGATGTGCTGGCCGAACTCAATCATATGATTGATTGGCATCATACCCAAGTCGGCTGCGGACTCGACGCAAAGACATGCGCCGACAACCAGATGCAGTCGCTGTTGTCGAGAGTGCGATCCTTCGGAACGATCAGCACTGACGACGCTACGCTCTTGGTGGGCACAATTCGGGACAATGCGCTCCCAGACTGGTCCCCTGATCAGATTGCAGAAATCTGCACGGCGGTAGGGCAGAAGGCGGGTGTGCTGACCAGCACCGCAGATAAGAAGTGGCAGAAGGTAGCTGCATTCTCGCGCTTCCTTTCGGCGTCTGAGGCGACCAAGTTAAAGAGCGGCGACATGTCGCAGAAGGCGATGATCGCCATGGTGTGCAAGAGGGCCCATGCGATCGGTATGTGCACTCTGTCCGAGGGGAGCAAGGGTCAACTCGCAGCGGTGGTATCGTCCCAACTCACTGGCGTTACCAACGACGTGTGGTACGACATTCTGGTGCAGGTCAAGCTGAAGCTGGCTACCATGAATGCACGAGACTGGAAACACAGAACTATATGGGAATACGATTCGCCAGACTCCCTCGAGAGCGAATCGCGGTTCTATACCGCGTACCCCGAGGGAGACCCGCCACGCGGGCAGGACTGGTACATCGACGAGCCCGACTTCGTGCGACTGAGCAGTCGCCTGATGAAGAGCGGCAAGCACGCGGCCAAGCAAGTGCGGGACGACCGCCCCGCCCCGCCGCCGCCGACCGCCCCGCCTCCCGCCATTTGCGACTTCGGCGCCTACCAATCCATGTACGGGACGATGAACGCGTACCATATGTACGCTCATCCAGGAATGGTGCCTCCGCCAGGGATGGTGCCTGGCCAATCGTCACACTCTTGGTCGCCTCCGCCAGGGATGATGCCGAAGCCCAAAGCGCCACCGCAAGATGCGCCCTCACCACAGGAGGCGCCCCCGCCTGCGGCCCCACCAGCCGCGGGAGGAATGCCCGCCCCGCTCGGCGACTTATCTGATGAGGAGGCAGCGCTTCGCAAGACAATGCGCAAGCGTAAGGAGGCCGTGGCCCTGAGTAAACGTCCAGCAGCTGCTGGGGGCGATGCCGATGGCGTCGAGGGCGCCGACGACGATGGCGACGAACTCGCCGACGAGGAGGGGGGCCCGCCGAAGAAGGTCATGAAGGGCGCCCCGCCGAAGAAGGCCATGAAGGCGGTCATGCGGAGGCCCTCGGCGAAGCCGAGGCCCACGGCGAAGCCGAAGCCGCTGCCCAAGGCCCCGCTGGCGGGGGCCCCGAAGATCGAGTACCGCGCGGTGTATATACTCACGCAGCCAGACAAGTCCCAGTACAGGGCTGTCCTGGGGCGGTCCGACAGGCGCATCCGCTGGGACACGGGCAGCACGCGCCAGGAGGCTTTCAGCAAGGCGATGAAGTTCATAGACGAGCGCTCGTAGCCGCTTGTCTGCTCTGCTCATCGCCGATCGCGACTTCTCGCGATTTGTTTCGCTGTGCTATAACGCTTGTGTGCATTGTTCATGTATGCCTGCATGGTGCAATGTAAAATGCAAGTCGTTGTTCCATCGTATGCGAGGGGCACCCGTCGCACAATCCTCTGTTGCGATTGCAGATATCGCATTCATGCTACCATCACTCAGTAGCAGTTTTGGCTCAAGCCATGTCGGCGGGGCCACCGAAGCGTCGCAAGACAGACGCCGAAGCACTGATTGAGTTACACAGAGGCCCATATGTATCTGAGCGGAGTCTTACATACATTCTCAAGTACGTACGAGATAATGGTATACCAGGTAACATTTCGCGTTATGCGCAGTGCAGCGCAAGGCAGAAATTAATCGGTGCCGAATCGAACCAGTACGGTGACGTGCTTGTCGGCATTGATATGCCATTGAACAGCGGTAAGAGCTTCAAGAACTGGGCGTGCGCCCCTGGCCCGTACTTGTACTCGACGGCGAAACGGAGTAAGGGGTTCAGAGATCTGTTGCGCCGCCAGCTCGCCAAGCACCCGTGCTCCCTAGCATCCCCATGGCGCATCTGCTTATATTTCGACGGTACCTCACCGCGTGACCCGTTGGCCAAGGGCAAAGACCACCGAGGGGTGGATGCTGTATACTGGTCGTTTCTAGAGTTCGATGAGTTCTTGCAGGACGAAGACGCATGGCTCGTGCTCAGCACCGCTCGGGTTTCCAAAGTGAGGGACATGCCTGGAGGGATGGGGCAGTCGGTTGCAATGACGTGCAACGAGCCCATGTTCAATACGTCTGGCTGGGTGAACTTTCGTACGACTGGAGTTATCTTGGACGTGTCAGAAGCAGGGGATGCCACAAGGCACGCGACTATAATCGCGAGGTTGGGCTGCACTGTGGGCGACGAAGAAGCCCTCCGTGAATTCCACATGAACAAAGGGCACGCGGGCACCAAACCGTGTGCCATCTGCAGGAACGTGCTCAACCAGAAGTTCGACTATGCGTCGCACGACACGTCTGGTACATTTATATCGGACGCATGCCTCGACAGAAGCAAACGCGTCGTCAACGCAGACGCGCAGATCGTTGCTATCTTGGAAAGGCTACGCCCCGACTGGGAGAGGTACGACCGCGGTGAGATTAGCGACAACAAGTGGAAGGAGATCACGCAGCTAAAGGGTTGGAACTTTCATCCGACGCACGTTGCCTTGGACGCCAACCTCGCCTACGGTGTCATGTCGCTCCTCTGCTTCGATTGGATGCACATCTATAGCGTCAATGGCATCGTAGCTAAAGAAGTGAAAGCTTTCACTGAGAACAAGGCGGTTTGCAAACTCTGCAGCGCCGAAGATCTCAACGACTATCTTTCAAACTGGACATGGCCCCGCAAGTTTCATGCCGCCAATGCCGTGTTCGCACAGGGCGAACTACAAGCAAACGCATCGCAAGAGCTGTCTATGATTCCCGTGCTGGCGCACTTCATCAGGCAAGTCATTGCCAAACTGCCTGATGCAGGCACCATCTCGGGTCATATTGCAAGTTTACTTGCACTGTGCGATGCCATTGATATGGTTATTCTCTCGTCCAGGGGCCTCGCGACTGCACGTGGGCTGGATGTCGCCGTGATGAAGCATTTGGAGCTACACACGCGCACATACGGGACTAAATATTGGGTTTACAAACACCATATGGCAACTCATCTTGCCGACATGTACTTCAAATTCGGACCCTTGAACTGCTTCGTCCACGAGCGGAAGCACAAAGTTTGCAAGAAGTTTGCAAAGGACCATCTGTGCATGAGGACCCCCGAGAAGTCATTGATGACGCAGCTCACGGCGCAGCACAGTTACGACATGGAGCACTTCAGCATCTCAACGACGCTGGTCGACCCCGTAGCCGCCACCAAGAAGCTCATGGGCGTCTTGAAGGAGTTGCGTCCGCAAACGCAATCGGCATCATCGAGCCTCACGGCGTGGACCAAGTGCGGGCCGATCCATGGAGGAGACATATGCTTGCTGGGACGTGCTGCAGGACATGCAGCCGTGCAGGTCTGGTTCCATGTAGATTGTGACACAGAGACTGCGCCCTCAGGGCCTCGATGCTTAGTCTTGGAATTGCAGACCCGGCACGTGCACATCGCAGATTACTATTCTAGGTACTCCATAGACGAAGATAATAATCCCGTGCTCATTCCTTTGGACTCGCTGAGGCACCCTGTGATTAACAGGCGTATCGGCGATGCAATCACTTGCATTTGGCCAGCTGAGTATCGCAAATTGGAATGCTGACGCGTTTGCGATGTAGAAGTATACATCTTCACATCAATGAATACATCTTCGAAACATCCCGCAAGAAACACAACATCGAAATTGAAACAACATTGAACGCCCCAAAATCAAGTATATGTTAGCCGAAAAACTATCATGTTATCCGAAATAACTCAACATGCTAACTTTTATAACTGAGTTATAACTAAGTTATAACTCCGCCTAACAGTTACTAACTTCAAATGCCTTCAGGAGGGGGTGCGCAGGGGGTGGTCTCTCACCGCGGCCGCTATCCGTGCCGGTCGTCCAGGGCACAGCAGGCATGGCATAGTCTCGACACCAGAGGGGGTGCACAGGGGGTGGTTTCTCACCGCGGCCGCTATCCGTGCCGGTTGTCCAGGGCACAGCAGGCATGGCATATTCTCGACACCATAGGGGGTGCGCAGGGGGTGGTCTCTCACCGCGGCCGCTATCCGTGCCGGTCGTCCAGGGCACAGCAGGCATGGCATATTCTCGACACCATAGGGGGTGCGCAGGGGGTGGTCTCTCACCGCGGCCGCTATCCGTGCCGGTCGTCCAGGGCACAGCAGGCATGGCATATTCTCGACACCATAGGGGGTGCGCAGGGGGTGGTCTCTCACCGCGGCCGCTATCCGTGCCGGTCGTCCAGGGCACAGCAGGCATGGCATATTCTCGACACCATAGGGGGTGCGCAGGGGGTGGTCTCTCACCGCGGCCGCTATCCGTGCCGGTCGTCCAGGGCACAGCAGGCATGGCATATTCTCGACACCATAGGGGGTGCGCAGGGGGTGGTCTCTCACCGCGGCCGCTATCCGTGACGGTCGTCCAGGGCACAGCAGGCATGGCAGATTCTCGACACCATAGGGGGTGCGCAGGGGGTGGTCTCTCACCGCGGCCGCTATCCGTGACGGTCGTCCAGGGCACAGCAGGCATGGCATATTCTCGACACCAGAGGGGGTGCGCAGGGGGTGGTCTCTCACCGCGGCCGCTATCCGTGACGGTCGTCCAGGGCACAGCAGGCATGGCATATTCTCGACACCATAGGGGGTGCGCAGGGGGTGGTCTCTCACCGCGGCCGCTATGCGTGACGGTCGTCCGGGGCACAGCAGGCATGGCATTTTCTCGACGCCATAAGGGGGTGCGCAGGGGGTGGTCTCTCACCGCGGCCGCTATCCGGGACGGTCGTCCAGGGCACAGCAGGCATGGCATATTCTCGACACCAGAGGGGGTGCGCAGGGGGTGGTCTCTCACCGCGGCCGCTATCCGTGACGGTCGTCCAGGGCACAGCAGGCACGGCATATTCTCGACACCAGAGGGGGTGCGCAGGGGGTGGTCCCCCATCAGTTTCGGGCTCGCAAAGTGTTGCAGGCGTTGCATTTTCTCGACACCAAAAGGGGTGCGCAGGGGGTGGTGCCCTTATGCGGCGTGGGTTCGCAAAGTGTGGCGGGCGTTGCACCTTCTCGACACCACAAGGGGGTGCGCAGGGGGTGGTCCCCCATATCCGCTTCGGGCTCGCAAATTGTGGCAGGCGTTGCACGTTCTCGACACCACAGGGGGTGCGCTGGGGCTGGTCCCCCCTATCCGTTGCGGGCTCGCAAAGTGTGGCAGGCGTTGCAGATCCCCGACGCCACAGAGGCGAACGACAATGCCAGGAGGCTGTGCTTGGTGCAACATGATATGACCACGCAGGATCTGAAATAAGTATGTGGGGTTCCTCGGTAGCATAATTCCTCTTCATCCTCGTGCGGAACACGACTCAGAGGAAACGCACGACGTGCGTCCCAGCGGATACGCGCCGGAGGACGACCAAAAGGAAACGCGCGCCGGAGGACAACCCGGAGGAAACACGAGAGGCGCGGGCACCATAGGGCGAGGGCTCCCGCCCGAGACGTCTTGACTTCTTCACTGTTCACTCACAGACGAGGTTCCTGTCTGATATTTCCCCCATATTCAGGCTTCAGGAGCCCAGAAGTGACGACAGTTACAAGTTCGAGGATGACCCGCTCGGATTAAAAGTATGAAGTGCGGGCCCCATAGGGAGCGGGCTCCCGCTTGAGACTTCCTCACAACGCATTCACAGACGAGCCTCCCGCCATATACTTTCCCTTTACTCAGGCCTCAGGAGCCCAGAAGTGACGACAGTTACAAGTTCGAGGATGTTCCGTTCGGATGAAAAATATGAAATGCGGGCCCCATAAGGAGAGGGCTCCCGCCCGAGACTGCCTCACAATCCGCTCACAGACGAGCCTCCCGCCTGAGACTTCAGGCCTCAGGCGCCCAAAAGTGACGACGGTTACAGGTTCGAGGATGACCCTGTCGGATCAAAGACGTGAAGTGCGGGCCTCACAGGGAGAGGGCTCCCGCCTGAGACTTCCTCGCAGTACACTCACAGACGAGCCTCCCGCCGGATACTTCCCCATAGCCAAGCTAGCGAATGAGTGGGTTAGTGAGTGAGTGAGTGAATGGTTGAATGATGATGATGAGGAGGGGGATGTGTGTGAGGGAGTGTGAGCGTGAGTGCGTGTGTGGGTGATGTTGATGCTGATTGCGATGCTGATGACTGAAGGAGTGAGTGGGACTGAATGGGTGAGTGAGTGAATGAGTGATGGCGATGGTGCTGTTGATGTTTATGGTGATGCGGTGGTGGTGCTAATGATGCTGGTGGTAGTGTCTGTGAGTGATGGCGACGTAATGATTGAGTGAATGATTGATGGTGATGAATGAGTGAGTGAGTGAGTGAGTGAGTGAGTGAGTGAGTGAGTGAGTGAGTGGGTGATGATGTAGTGTGTTATTGTGTGTTCCTGCGCGGGGTGTCCAGAGAAAACAAGAAACCCATTTTGGATGTGGGGAACAACCATACGGGCATCATGATGTTTGCCTTCTTCGCACCCTGTTGTGCGTCGTCTTATGGCCATGTTGGCTGTTATTGGAGGCGGCTTGGCCACTCTTGAGGCCATATCGGGCCGCCTTGGGGTCATCCTGGCCCGTTTTCGAGGCATTTGGGGTCGTGGTTACCTTGATGGTTTGCTTGGGTTGCCTTGGACGCTCAGGACGCGGACGCCGATTTTTGCTACGAGGTTTTGGGCCTTGGGAGTAGGGTGGGGTCATGCATCAGTCCGCGACTAGAGGGGGGGGCCCTTCATTGTAAACCAAGATCCCTACAGAGCACCATCCGGCATTCTCACACGCCCACATCGCGCAGATACAATGGCGGATCTAGGGGTCACATTTGGATCATCTCTGGATCATGGTAAGGTCATGGAGTTGTGTTTTGGTGTTGTCTCGGCCACGTTGGGGCCGCCTGGGGGCCATCGTGTGGTCATGAGATATTCGGAGCCACCAGTTGCCTATACATTGGGCGATGTTGGGGTTGCCAATCGGCCAGTGGAAGGCCGCGTCAAAATCAGGTGCACATCTTTGCGCCCTCTTGCGGTCAGTATGAGGGTAATCTGGTAACTTTGAGGCTACCCGGGGAGGTCATTTGGGTCTTGGAACCGCTTTAGTATTGTTCTTTGATCGTCTAGAGGTTATTGTGCCTACTGTGTGTGTGTCGTCTGGAGGTTTTGCGCGTTTCCATTGTAAGTTTTGGTGTGACCAAGGGAACTTCAGTGTCGGCCTCTGAGAGCTTCGTTCTGGCTGCGCAACCATCAAACAATTACATTGCATGACACACTGTTACACGGGAAGCTGCCGACCCGCATTGAACTACCCAAGACATCCGAGGTCTGGTACACAAGCACGGATTTTTGGAGGTTCACACACACACATATATATATATATATATATATATGTGTATGTGTATACTTATATGTATATATAGAAAGACACGTACACCGATCTTGGCCCCAGGATGCCAGGGTCGGCGTTGGTGTATAATTGGCGTCCTCCGATCCTTGCGATGTTCGGCCCCGAGAGCCGAGCGCTGTGACCCAGGCCCTAAGCGTCCAGAGGCCAGCGGGGGCCACCTGGGCCCCGGCGCTGGACCCACCCACCCCCGCACGTTGCTGACGCCCCCCGAGCTGGGGACCGGGTGCCAAGCTGGGCCCCCCTTGGACGCCCCCAGGACGGGTCCAGGAGGGCCCCAAGGCCCGCAGGACCCCTCCACGCCTCAGCCACTGGATCCACCCCGCCCACACGCCAAGGCCTTCTGGCGCCACCCGAGCTGGGGACTGGGTGCCCAGCTGGGCCCCCTGTAGACGCCCCCAAGACGGACGGGTCCAAGGAGGGCCCCAGGAAGGCCCAGAGGACCCCTCCACGCCGCAGACGATTCCGCAGAAGACCAGCCAGGGGATCACAATCCTTGGCGCTCAGCTGGGCCCGGGGCGCCCTCCAGAGAACTTGTTTTTTTGTGCTCTCTGGCGACGACGGGCGTGACCGGGGGGGACGACCATGGGGGCCCCGAAAGGCTGGGAAGCGGGTCCCAGCTCCGGCCCAAAGGGATCGGCGCGGACCTCCGAGAAGCGTCTGCTCATTTCTCCAGGTCTGGGGCCGACTCGCAGGACCGGCGCCCCCCTCCGACCGCGGGAGGCTTCGGGGCCACGCTGCGGTGGGATGGGCTCAGAGGGGGGAGGCATCGACCCCCCGCCGCCCATTCGTCGCCGAGGGGGGCCCGATGGCCCCAGCCCCGCCCAGAGGCGCGCGGAGTCGCCGTCGGGGGCCTGTCGGCGATGCGTCGCCGATGCCAGATCGATGTTTCCCCCCGGAGCTGGTCCCCCCCCCCGGTCGTTGCCCCTATAGATCTCTGGGATCTGGGCGGGCTTTCCAAACTCAGGGTTGGACCGAAGCGCTGTTTTGCTGGACTTCGGCTGTGTGTTGTCTGTCGTTCTCGCAGGGAGGGGCAGAAAAACAGGCAGAGCAACACGAGCATCACGACGAAACGAAAGACGACGGTTGGGTCCAGCCCCGTCCCTGTCCGAGCTCGTCCTGGGCGGCCTGGGGGTGGCTGGTGGTCGGGCTTCGGTCGGCCCAGAGGCCGTGGCCCACTTCCAGGACGGGGACCGCGCGGTGGTCGTGGGGGACCTGCAGGCGACGCCGTGGCCGGAGATTCCGGCGGTGAAGGCGGGCGCTGCCGGGGAGCCGGTCCCCATGTGGTGAGGTTTCGGGCTGCGCACAGGCTCCGGACGCCCGAAATGGGTACGGAAGGAATGGGTACAATGCCCAACAGCAGGTCCTGTTCCTTTTGAACAGGATTCGCTGTCCACGCCGCCGCGGCCTGTGTCCGTTCGAGACAGAAGGCCGCCTGCCCAACAGCGGCCGCTGTTGGTCTGAGACAACATTTGCTGTTGGGCATTGTACCCATTCTTTCCGTGCCCATTTCGGGCTTCCAAACCGGCAGCCTCCTCCCCCCCCCCACACGCAGCCTCCCCGCTGGCCTCTGCAGGGCCCCCCGAGTGAGCTCAGTTGGCCGCAACAGACCCACCGAGCAGTCTGGGGCCGCCTCTGGTGCGCTCCGCGCCCCAGGGTTGTCTCGGCATCGCTCGGACGTGTGCATTTCTCCTTCGGCGAGGACCATCGAGGAGCACCCTTGATCATTTAGCAAAAAAACCACGCACGAAACCGAAAAAACACAGGGAATGGACGTCCGAGCGATGGCGAGTTCTAGGGGAACAAAAAGTGATACAAACATAAGAACTCGGAGGTCCGCGCGGAATTCTCGGATCGGCGCTGGACCTCCCTCCCTGGCGCGCGGAGTGCGCCAGGGGCGGCGCCGGAGGCGCCGCCGGGGGGGCCCCAGCGCCGATCCGAGAAATCCGCGCGGACCTCCGAGTTTTTACGTTTATGACACTTTTTGTTCCCCTAGGTTTGGCTGTTGAGAGCGCCCAGGGCCACCGGGACTGCCTGGGGGGGGGGGGCGCCGTCTGTGCTCGGTTCACAGCTTCACCATCCCCGTCACGATCTTCACAGGCTTCCTGGGCGCCGGCAAGACCACCGTCTTGAACCACCTGTTGCAGAAGCAGCGGGACAAGAAGTTCGCCGTCATCGAGAACGAGTTCGGGGAGGTGCCGATAGACAACGAGCTGTTGCAGAACTCTGCCATGGACCTCGCGGAACAGGTGGTCGTTATGGAGAACGGCTGCATGTGCTGCACGGTACGCGGAGACCTGCTCGGGGCTTTCGACTCCATCCGCCGGCAGATGGAGGAGAAAGGCAGCCCCCTCGACGCAGTGCTGGTCGAGACAACGGGCATGGCCGACCCCGTTCCGATCATCCGCACGCTGAGGCAGACGCCCGACATCGCCCGGCACTTCAGGCTGGACGGCACGATCACGCTCGTGGACGCCAAGACCATTCTGCAGCGCTTGTCGGAGTGCGCCGAGGCCGCGCAGGAGGACATGGAGCGGCACAGGCAGATCGCCTTTGCCGACCGGGTCCTCCTGAACAAGGTCGACCTGGTGACGGATGAGGAGGCCGTCGAGGTGTGGCATCGCATACGTTCGTACAACGACTCCGCGAAGATAGTTGCCTCCGTCAAGGGCGTCGTGCCGGCTTCCGACCTGACTGGCCTGTCCGCATTCGACCCGGATTCCATAGCATTCGAGCAGGAGGAGCTCGGCGGGCATGAGAGCGGCCACGGTGGTGCCCACAGCCACGGCGGCCACGAGGACTGTTACGAGGACCATGGCCATGGTGGGCACGAGGGGCACGGCGGGGGCCACGGTGACGGGCACGGCGCGGGCCATGTTGCAGGCCATGGTCATGGTCTCAGCCAGAGGCACGACGAAGAGATTGGCAGCTTCAGCATCGTGCGCAGAGGCGTGGAGGTCGAGCCACTGGCGTTTGCGAGGTGGGTCCGTGTTCTGGCAACTCTGCCCGAAGACAAGGGCAGGGTTTATCGATCCAAAGGGGTCCTGGCCGCCATGGGAAAGCAGTCGAAGCTGATCTTCCACGCCGTCGCGGACGTCACCGAGACGTCGGACGGGCCGTGCTGGCGGGAGAACGAGCCCCGCCTTTGCAAGATCGTATTCATTGGCAAGAAGCTTGCCCGTAAAGAGATCGAAGAGAGGTTCCTTCGGTAGACTATCATCGGAGGCTTGTATACCGTCTCAATTCCGTTTTTCGCGTCGACTAGCAACGAGTAGCGTTTGGTAATTATTGGCATGGCGCCGCGCCGATTTAGCGTCGATTAGAGTCGGTTAGCGTCGATTCGTGTCGATTTAGCGTCGATCACCGCCGATCCGTCTCGGCCAACAATTCACTTGAGTTGCCACCGAAGGTTCTTGCAGCTGCTCCAGCCCGTAGGGAAGCGGATCAGACCCGCATTGGCAGCGCCCGTGATGCCCGAGAGGAAGACGCTCTTGGGGTTGGCGCAGGGCGGAATGCTGCATCATGCGCTGCTGGGCTGCTGGTCCAAGGACGTCATCCGAGTGTCTCAGGCCTGCGCAGGCTTGAGGGACGCCATCTTCTCCCCGAACGGCCACACGTTCTTCCAGGCGGCGGCGTCCACGCTGCCCGAGGGAGCCCCGCGCGGGCTGCAGACTGTGGAAGGGGCCCTTTGGCTGCACTCTCTGCTACCTCTAACGAGCATCAAGGCCTACGCCCAGGCCTGGCGTGGTGCGAGGATCAAGCTGAACACGGCCTGCAGCGGGGAGTATCGAAGATGCCTACGGCGAATCACCGTCACCCCCTGCCTTCTGGAATCGCCAATGTTGCCGAACGTTTGTGGCCAGAGCTTTGCCAAGCTATCGGACCATGTGTTTCCCCAGCCGTTGTGGAAACCTTTCGGGGAGCACTTCGGGGAAGATGGCAGGGAAGATCAGGAGGAGGAGGAGGAGGAGGAGGAGGAGGAGGAGGAGGAGGAGGAGGAGGAGGAGGAGGAGGGGGCATCTTGGGAGCCTCTGGGAGCACTCTTGGGGCCTCCTGGGATCTCCCTGGGGGCCTCTTGGAGGCGTCTTGGAGCCCTCCGTGCCTCTTGGGGGGCCCGTGGGTGCTTCTCGGGGGCCTGCTCTGGCCGTCGCCGTCTTGAGGCGGTCGGGGGGCCGGTCTGACGCCGTCGGGCGCCGTCTTTGGGGCCTCTCTGAACCGATTCGGGGCCCTCTTGAGGTGCTGCAGGGCCTTGGCATCGCTCGGACGTGTGGATTGTCTCTCGGCGAGAACCATCGAGGACCATCCTGGACCATCGAGCAAACAAAACACGCACGAAACCGGAACATGCACGGGAAACGGACGTCCGAGCGACGGCAAGGGGCCGTCTTGGAGGCCAATTCTTTACGCTTCGCGTATCCCCACCAGCCCATCTCACAGCAGCAACTCTCGCGAAGCATGCCGACAGTCGTGTTTTTCAGGCGTGTGTCCGCTTGGCCCCGCATATCTCCCCTGTTCCTCCTTCCTCCCGCCTCCTTGTACATCCTCCTTGTGGGGGGAGCGGGAGAAGGACGAGGCGGAGGAGGAGGGAGAGAAAGCGCTCCTCGTGATTTGAGTCGTTTGGGGTTTCTCGTCCTGGTGTGAGTCGTTCGGGCCCTTCTTCCTGGTGTGAGTCGTTCGGGCTCTTCGTGGTGTGAGTCGTTCGGGCTCTTCGTCCTGGTGTGAGTCGTTCGGGCTTCTCGTGGTGTGAGTTGTTCGGGCCCCTCATCCTGGTGTGAGTCGTTCGGGCCCCTCCTCCTGGTGTGACTCGTTCGGGCTCCTCGTGGTGTGAGTCGTTCGGGGCCCGCGTCGTGGTGTGAGTCGTTCGGGCTCCTCGTGGTGTGAGTCGTTCGGGCGCCTCGTCCTGGTGTGAGTCGTTCGGGCCCCTCCTTGTGGTGTGAGTCGTTCGGGCTCTTCGTGGTGTGAGTCGTTCGGGCCCCTCGTCCTGGTGTGAGTCGTTCGGGCTCCTCGTGGGGGCCTCTTGGAGCCTCGGGGGCCTCTTGGGGGCCTCTTGGGGGCCTCTTGGGGGCCTCTTGGGGCCTCTTGGGGGCCTCTTGGGGGCCTCTTGGGGGCCTCTTGGGGGCCTCTTGGGGGCCTCTTGGGGGCCTCTTGGGGGCCTCTGGGGGGCCTCTTGGAGGCCTCTTGGGAGCCTCCTGGGGGCCTCTTGGGGCCATCTTGGGGCCTCTTGCGACCTCCTCAGAAGCGCAAGTGAGAGCTGCCCCCTGAGAAGGACAAAATGAGCCCAAAACCTTCGTAAATTCAATGATTTTGCTATGAGGGAAGATGAGCGCGGCCCCCTCAGAAGGCCAAAATGGGGCCAAAACCATCGTAAAATCAATGATTTCTGCTTCAAAGACGAGCAGAGGGGCCAAACTCACCCCCCCGTCGGGGCCAGAATCCTCGTGAGGGTCGTCGTTTTTTGGCCCTCCGAAGAGTCGAAATGGACCCCCCTGACACCACCCCGGACTCCCTGTCCAGGTCCAGGGGGAGGGGGTAGGGGGAGGGGTAAACCCCTCCCCGAAGGGGAAGAAGGGGGGTTGAGGACAGAGAGAGCTCTCTAAACCACAGGGCTGGTGGGATTTGCGTTTTCGTACGAGGAATTGTCGAGTGGGGGGTCTCAAAGAGCAGAGCGCCCGTGGGGTGGGGACTGCGGGCGAGGTCGACGGCGGGGGCAGGCGGCGGGGCGCTGTGGGGCGAGAAACTGTCGAGTGGGGGGTCCCAAAGAACAGAGCGCCCGTGGGGTGGAGACTGCGGGCGAGGTCGACGGCGGGGGTAGACGGCGGGGCGTTGTCGGGCGAGAAATTGTCGAGTGGGGGGTCCGAAAGAACAGAGCGCCTGTGGGGTGGGGATTGCGGCGTCTTGGGGGCGAGGCCTCTTGGGCCGCCTTGGAGCGCCTTGGGGCCGTTTTGGAGGACTCTTGGGCCGTTCTGGTACCATCATCTTGGAGGCCCCTGGGGAGGGGGCGACCCTTGGGGGCTCTTGGGCCGCCTCGGGCCGTCGGAGGACCGAAAAGATGCAAATGCCAACATCCTTCAAGCACCCAGAGAACAATGTTTTTGGTCTCTACTGGCCCTCCTGGAGGACCTCTTGGAGGCCTCTGGCTGGGGCCGGCTGGAAGGCTTCTCGGGGGCCTCTGAGGCCGTCTTGGAGGCTTCTGGGGCGGACTTGGGGGCATTTTGACCCTATCGGACCGTCTTGGAAGCATCTTGGATCATCTTGGGCAAACTTGAAGAACCTCTTGGGGCCGTCCTGGAGGCTTCCTGGGCCGTCATGGGGTCATCTTGGAGGCTTTTGGGGCATTATTGGGGCGATCTTGGAGGCCTTTGGGCGATTGTTGGGCGATCTTTTTGGGCTCTTGGGCCGTCTTGGGCTTTCGGAAGGCCGAACAGAAACACATGCCAACATCCTTCACCAACCTAAGGGATACCGATGGGTTTGGCCTCTTCGGGCCCTGTAGGCTTATGAGGGGCTTCTTGGGCCGTCTTGGAGGCGTCTTGTCTGGACTTGGAGGCATCTTGGGCCCTATTGAACCGTCTTGGAGGCCATCTTGGACCCTCTTTTGTGCCGTCTTGGAGGCCATCTTGGACCATCTTGGGCGAATTGGGAGGCATCTTGGGGCCGTTCTTAGGCCGTCACGGGTCGTTTGGGAGGCCTTTGGGGCCATCTTGTGGCGATTTTGGGGGCCCTCTTGGGCCCTCTTGGGCTGTCGGAAGGCCGAAAAGATACAACTGGCAACATCATTCAACCACTGATTTGGGCCTCTTCGGGCCCTCCTAAAGGACCTCTTGGAGGCCGTTTGGGCCGTCTTGAAGGCCTCTCCGGGGCCTCTGTGGCCGTCTCTGGGTGGCTTCTTTAGCGGACTTGGATGCATCTGTGACCCTCTTGGGCCCTCCTGGAGGACATATCGGTTGGGCTAATTTGGAGGCCCTCTTGGGCCATCTTGGCTGCCTTGGAGGCCATCGAGGCCGTCTTGGAGACGTTGGTTGCGCGGCGGCGGAGCCTTCCGGGTGGCTGGCGACATGGACCGAGCCCCAGGGAAAGTTTTTCTGAGAGCCAAATCAAAGCCGTAGGATCTAGCACGCCATGCACCCTTGTGATAAATCAACAGGTGGCGGCGGATCGAAGACGCCTACGGCGAATCACCACCGCCCCCTGCCTTTCGGGGAAGCGCCTATGTGGCCGAGAGTTGGGCTAGAGCTTGGCCAAGCTGTCGGACCATGAGTTCCCCGAGTCGGTTTGGAAAGCTTTCGGAGAACACGTGGGGGAGACGCCGTCGGAAGCCGTCTTGGGGGCCTATCTGGGTCGTCTTGGGGCTCTCTTGGGGCACTACAGGGCCGTCTTGGAGGCCATCTCGGGCGTCTTGGAGCCCTCTTGTGCCCTCTTGGGGCCCTCCTGGGGCCGTCTTGGGGGCCTCTTGGACCGTCATGGGGCCATCTTGGAAGCCTCGTGGGCGTTCTTGGGGGCCTCATGGGCCATCTTGAGCCGTCGGAAGGGCGAAAAGAAGCAAATGCCGAAATCCTTCAAAAACTTACATGACATCAATGATGTTGGCCTCTGTGGGACCTCCTGAAGGACTGTATGAGGCCTCTTGGGCGGTCTGGGCGGCGTCTCGGGGCCCTGTGGGGCCATCTTGGGCCGTCTTGGAGGCTTCTTTGGCAAACTTGGAGGCATCTTGGACGCTCTTGGGCAGTCTTGAGGCTATCTTCGACCATCTTACGCGAACTGAAGGGCCATTTCGGGCCATCTGAGCCGTCTTGGAGACCATCTTGGACCATTTTGGAGCGGGACCGGCATTGACATGTGCAATTTCCGGGACCTTGGCGGGCTGGGTCGAAGCGCCAGGGGGAGTTCGTTTGGAAAAGAACCAAAACCAAGACCGAAAGGGTTCACGACCGCCTATGTGGCCGAATTTTGTGGCCAGGGCCATGTGTTCCCCGAGTCGGTTTGGAAAGCTTTCGGGGAACGCGTGGGGGAGGATGGGGAGGAGGAGGAGATTGAGGAAAAGGAAGAAGGGAGGAAAAGTCTTCTCGGGTGTCTATTGAGGCACTCTGGGGCTTTATTGGGCCAGGTTTCGGGGATGGGTGTCTGGATGCTGGACAACGTGCTCCCCGAGTTTGACTGGACAGGGTTCGGGGAACACGTGGGCGAGCATGAATTGAGTGAGGACGTCGATCTGGCTTCTCTCGTCCATCTTGGGGTTCTCCCTGGACGGGCTTTGGGCTCACCCAACATGGGGTCGGGTAGTTCGGGGCTCAGAGGGCCTTCCAGTGCCGTCTTGGCGTCGTCGGGGGTTTGCGTTTATATGTTCTTGGAAACATTCGAGAACACATTCCTCTTCCATTACAGCCAGCTCGTCTGACGTTGAAGATGCCATCGGCCTTGGTTTCCCGACTCTACAGGAGGATGGGGCAAAGGCGGGAGATAGCGAGCGTTTGTCCGCGGCCGTTTGTTCTCAAGCGGCCGGCCGCCAACATATGTTTGCGCCTCATCGCGAGGCGCACTACTTGCCATCGAAACCGGAAACATCTTCGCTTGACATGGCCCGTCGCTCCCGTGACGATCCCCTTCTTTTGGGACTATCGTTACTACGGTACAACAGAATTGGATATGGGCTTCGCCTTGGGCGAAGCTTCTGGTTGAGCCTCCCAGAGCCCTTCAAACTTCCCGAAGTCGCTACGGCGATTTATGCGTCGCCCAACGCCTATGCGGACATACGTTGGAGTAAAGTGCAAACGCGGTATTCGCGCGCGTGTTCCCCGAGCTGCCGGGGAAACATTTCGGGGAACATTTGGGGGCGCATCAGTGGGGGGGGATTTGGAAAAAGGGAGGAGGATGATATGGGGAACGCTGAGAAAGAGGTGGCCTATTGGAGCCTCTTGGCCGTCATGGAGACAGCTCCGCCGTCTTAGAGTCCACATTTAGCAGTCTTTGGGCCGTCTTGGGGCCCTCCTGAGGGCCATACTTGGCAATGTTCGGGCCGTCTTGGGGCAGTTTTGGGGCCACCTTTGGCAATCTTAGCCGTATTGGAAGCCATCTTGTTGCATGCACATATATATATATATATATAGAGAGATATATGTATATATCTATACAATCTCTCCTTTGTGTCATGATGTCCTTGGCGAAACGCTCGTCACAAATGATGGGTCGGATCTTGGCCAATTTGTTGGACCATGTATTCCACCAGCCATTGTGGAAACGGGAGTACATTTCGAGGAGGAACAGACAGAAAGAGAAGAGGGGAGAAACATGAGAGTGAGAGAGAGGAGGATGAGGAGGAAGACGTGAGAGGCCTCTCGAGAAGCTTTGGAGCACTCTCGGACCCTGTTGGGGCCGTTTTGGGGGCCTCTTGGGCCGGCATGGGGCCATATTGGAGGCCTCTAGGGCGACCTTGGAGGCCTCTTGGGCCGTCTGGGGCCGTCGGAAGGCCGAAAACGCGCAACTCCCAAACGTTCTCAACAAACCAAACGGAAATACATGATTTTGGCCTCTTCGGGCCTTTGGGGAGCATCTCTTGGAGACTTCTTCGGCCGTCTTGGAGGCCTCTTGGAGGCCTCTTGGAAGCCTTAGGCCGTCTCGGGCGATCTTGAGACTATCCTAGGCCGTCTTGGGTGCATCTTGGGCCGTCTTGGAGGCGTCCTGAGGCCATCTTAGCTGTCTTGGAGGTCATATTGGCCGTCTTGGAGGCATCTTGGAGGCCATCTTGAGCCATCTTGAGCAAAGACGCCGATGAGGCAGGCAGCTGGCGCGACGGGCCAAAGCCCCAAGGGGAGTTCTTTTGAAAGAAGAACCAACCAGCACGCCAGGCACCCCTGTGATGAATCACATTGGGGCGGCGGATCGAAGACGCCTACGGCGAATCACCGCCGCCCCCTGCCTTTTTGGAAGCGCCTATGTGGCCGAACGTTGAGGCCAGACCTGCCAAGCTATCGGACCACGTGTTCCCCGAATCGGTTTGGAAAGCCTTCGGGGAACACGTGGGCATCTTGAAGGTCATCTTGGCCGTCTTGGAGGCCTCTTGGGCAAGCTTTGGGCGATCTTTGGGGCTTTTTGGGCCGTCTCGGGCCAGCTTCGAGCCAACTTCGGCCATCTTGGTGGGTTCCTGGCACGTCTGAAGCCGTCGGAAGCCGTTTGGGGGGCCTCTATGGGCCGACTTGGGGCCCGCTTGGAATGCTCCAGGGCCGTCTTGGAGGCCATCTTGGGCGTCTGGGAGGCCATCTTGGGCGTGTTGGAGGCCTCTTGGGCCCTCTTGGGGCCCTCTAGGGGCCATCTTGGAGGCCACTTGGGCCATCATGGGGCTCTCTTGGGGGCCTCTTGGGCGATCTTGGGGGCTTCTTGGGCCGTCTTGAGCCGTCGGAGAGCCGAAAAGGCGCAAATGCCAAAATCCTTCAAAAACCAATGGAAAATCAATGATTTTGGCCTCTTCGGACTCTCCTGGAGGACCTCTTGGAGGCCTCTTGGGCCGTCTGGGAGGCCTCTGGGGGGCCTCTTGGGCCGTCTTGGGCCGTCTTGGACTCTCTTGGGCCGTTTTGGAGGCCGTCTTGGACCATCTCGGGCGGACTTGGAGGCCATCTTGGGCCATCTTCGCGATTTTTTGAGGATGTCCCGAGCGAAACGGCCGTTTTTTGGAGGATTTTTTGCGGTCGTTGAGCACGTTTGGGGAAATTCCGGGTGGCCGGCGGGTTCTGCCGGAGCCCACTGGGAAGTTCTTTTGGAAAAAGAACCAAAACCAAAACCTGAAACGTCCAGCACGCCGTGCACCCCTGCAAGCAGGGGGCGGCGGATCTAGTCACGTTCGGCCCATCCCGCCACCGTGCCTGGTTTGTAGGTCAGAGGCCTTTTGGATGCCCATCTAGTGACATCTGCATGACTCAACACAGGGAGCTCGCAGGGACCTGAGGACACCCCACTTCGTGCCTCGAGGCACGGTGGCGGATATGTGGGGCGAGCCCTTGCGCTTCGACGACGGCGCTGATGCGGAGGCCGCCGGGGTGATGTGGCAAGAGGTCTGCGAGTTGTCGAAGGGCTCCGACGATGCAACCTGCAATTTCCTGATCGAGTTCAAGTGGCGTCCAGAGACCATGAAGTCGTTCTTCGACGTGGCCGGCAGTGGCACCAACTCGACCTTGGTCAAGATCACCGTGGAGGATCCGAGCGACTCGGAACTCGACGACGACTTACGCTTCAGGGTGAATTTAAATCCGGAGCAGAGCGAGGACGCGGC
This sequence comes from Prorocentrum cordatum, assembly GCA_963575745.1. Taxonomy (NCBI): domain Eukaryota; class Dinophyceae; order Prorocentrales; family Prorocentraceae; genus Prorocentrum; species Prorocentrum cordatum. Next base: position 50,352 of record CAUYUJ010022172.1, read on the forward strand.
AGCGATGTCGTTGCACCGATTGTCTCTCCAGCTAGTGGGGGGCAAGACGTCGAATCACGTGTACCAGATATTGATGTGCATTCCCTCGCATATCCGCCGAATCGCTGTGGGGTAGGGGAAAGGGGAGGGGGGCAAGGACACCCTCACCAGGAGCTACACCGCTTGCACCGCGTTCTCTCGAGGCGGGCCAAACACCTGGCGACCTGGAACAATCATTCAACGAATGGTTTCGCTCTGCATGCCTGGGGGTCGGTTTCGCGCTCCCTGCTCCGCACAGAGCAACCCCCAGGGCAGATAACAATGGGCCTGGCAAGCCACTGGTCGCGACACGCCGCGGCGGCGTTTTTTTCCACACCGTGGACCCCGCATACCAGGTCCACATCAACGTGCCGGATCACCGCACGCCCATCTTTCCAACGAAGGAGGTGCCATGGGGACCGAGGGAGGTCCGCGCAGATTTCTCGGGGCGGCGTTGGGCCTCCTTCCCCGCACCCTTTGGCGGCGCTTCTGGACACACCCCGCGCGCGATCTGAGAGGTGCGGGGGGGCGGGGCGTCTGATGTGTCAGTGTGTCAACCTCCTTTAGTCTTCGTCGCCAGAACAAAAAAAAACGAGCACCCAGAAAGTACCGAAACGGGAGGATTTCCACGTGTCGGGCCCTGGGAGGCGATGCTCGTTCGACACGGTTTCGATATTGTTCTGGTTGCTCGAAGTTGTTTCTGGGATGTGGTCCTTAAGTACGATGGGAGCAACATGAGGCGAGGCCCAGTGCTGACCCTGATGAATCCGAGCGGACCTCCCAGGATTTTTGTGCCCAGATCTCCGACGCCTTGTCTGTTTCAGCACGGGGGCTTGGAGCCTCTCGACAGCTTTAAGGGGACTGTTTTTTCATGTTAGATAGTGTTTGGTGAGACTGGAGCGCGAACGTGGCCTCGAGACGCCGCAAATTACATGAATTGCTTAGCTCCGAGCGATCCCTGCCCAAGAACGCGAGGCGGGAGTCCCAGGGAGCACGAGCAAATTTGGGGCCTGGCGGCCGCGGTATGCAGCTGTCATTCGTCGAAGAAACGAGGAGGGATCCCCAGCGAGCACCAACATACTTTGGGCCTGGTGGCCACGGTATGCAGGGTGTGCGGGGCGGGGCGGGGGGTCTTTTTTCAGATCCAGCAGCCCTGGCCTGCCGGGTGTGGCACTGGGACCTCATAGCCCCCTTCTTGTTTTTTCAAGACGTTGGAGGCCTCCGCATTTGTGTTGTTGTTGATATTGTTGTTGCTGTTGCTGTTGCTGTTGCTGTTGTTGTTGCTGCTGTTGCTGCTGCTGTTGTTGTTGTTGTTGTTGTTGTCGTTGTTGTTGTCGTTGTTGTTGTTGTTGGTGGTGTTGTTGTTGTTGTTGTTGTTGTTGTTGTTGTTGTTGTTGTTGTTGTTGTTGTTGTTGTTGTTGTTGTTGTCATTGTTGTTGTTGTTGTTGTTGTTGTTGTTGTTGATGTTGATGTTGTTGTTGTTGTTGCTATTGCTATTGCTGTTGTTGCTGTTGCTGCTGTTGTTGTTGGTGGTGGTGGTGGTGTTGTTGTTGTCTTTCCAGGTGTTCCACCAGTGGCACCCGCTCATGGCCGGCCTGAAGCGGCGCCCGCGGCTTCGGTTCCTGCTCCGCCTGAAGTCGATGGAGAGCGGCCCCCTGGACGCCATGTGCGGCTGCTGCGGCTGAGGGTCTCGGACAGGCGATCTGATCTGGCGTGTATTTGGATCGCTCTGCTGGCTCCTTGCCTGGCCCCTCGGGTTGGCCGTCTGGGGGAGGAGGGAAGGGAAGGAGGAGGAGGAGAGGAGGACCGTTTCCGTTGCCATTTTGGCTCAAGGTTCGGGACAGGCCCGAGGTTGAGCGCGGCAGCTCTTTCCGAGCTATCCAGCCGTCAAGGGCTGGCGGACACACGCCCCTTCTTCCCTCTCTCTGATGCCCCCGCATGGCGAGGCTCGCGGCTCCCGCTCGCCTGAGCACAAGCAGCCGCACACCGAGGGCGCGTCGTCAGGCCGAGGCGAAGGCGGCCCAGACTGCCTCATGCGGATCTCGGCCATGGCTGCCTCTGAAGTCGAGGAGCTCGAACGCCAGCTCCGGGCCGTCCCCACGTTCCCGTCACAGCAGTCGTGCGACGGTGACCATCCTACTCCTATTTCTCTCCTGACGGTGATCTTCGAACTTATGTTGGTGTTCAGACGCAAGATATTCTCTCGGCTATGCAGACCCTGCAGGCCACCATGCTCAAACTCAATCGTTCCGTCACCGCCCACGTCGGCGGCCTCAGCCAGCAGGTCGAAGCGAGGCTCGCCAGGATGGAGGCCAGCCAGAACACGTTCAGCTCCAGAATGGACATTATGGCAAAGGAGATCGCCGACCTCAAGAAGTCCCTCTTCGCCGTCCAGAACGACGAGCCGCCTGCTGCCCCGCCTAGCGGCGGCGGCTTTGCGCGGCGCACCAACCCATGCATCCTCGTCATCCGTGCTGCTGAGATGGTTGCTCGCGAGGCCATCGCCCAGGCAGTCGCGCGATGGCTGGCGGACTCCAACTTCGAGGAGGGCGGCTGGCAGGTCGAGGGCGAGCCCGCCGCGAAGCGCTTCATCATCCGCATCAAGGGCGCGCCTGGATGGGCTGCGAGGATGGTGTCGCAGGCGCTTGCCAACATGCGCCTCGAGGGCGGCTCCTACCGCCGCATGCAGGCCAGAGGTCCGACAGGTACCCCCGTCGACTTGCACGTCTCCGAGGACAAGAACCTGTTCCAGGTTCGCCGCGAGCTCGCGACCAAGCAGGCCCGCAAAATCCTCTCCTCCATCGACCCTCACCTCAAGCTCCACGCTGACAAGCCCACGGCCCCTCCTCCGCATCACCCCGAAGCCGAATGAGATGCCGACCATTGAATGTGAGGAAGATAACCTCCGCGCGAAGGGCATCGATCGTGCCGCAGTTGAGTCAAGGATTGTCGAGGCTATTTTGTCCAGCTCGAGTTCCTCTCCCTCGGCGCCCGCCCAGTGGCGTCTTTAACGAGTGGTTCCTGAAGACTGGCGGCCTGTCTTCACCCGAGCTCGGGCTGGCCGCGTGGAATGCGAGAGCTCTATTTCATCACTGCCCAAGAGTGCGGACAGCGAGACCTAATTTTTTCCTGGGAATGTTCCGTGGGCTCAGGATCATTGGTCTCCAGGGGGCTCACGGAAGCAGGTTCGACCTTGACGATTTTCTGCACATGTCCACCACGAAGTACTCAGCGGTCTCCTCCTTCCTCCCCGTCTCGAACAAGGGCGGCGTCGTCGCGCTTTTCCCTCCCCCGTTTTCCTTCCCAGGATGCGGGCCCTCGGTCTTTGTCGAGGAACTGGTTCGCGGTCGAGCATTCCACACTAAATTATTCTTAGGCCTTTGGGCGCAGTCTGGGTCCGACTCGCATCACTGCATCTCGCACTTCAACGTGCATAACCACGACATTAACACATGACACGCATATGATCATACGTACTATCGAGTCGGAGCTCGCCTTCGCCCTGTCGGACCCAGTGCACGACCTCGTCGTCGCTGTTGGCGACTTTGACCTCTCTCGGGCACCTCCGCGGCCCGAAGTGCCTTCGGACAGGGGGGGCTGCCGAGGGCCCATCTGCGCCGGCGTGGAGACGACAGCTTCGGTCTCCATGGCAGCAGCTATTCGCCCGCTTGGTCGAATTGGATCCAGGCGAGCACGCCCGCTACAACGGCTCTCGCCGACAGACGTCCGCCATTGACAAGATCTTTATCTCGCGGTCAGGCTGGATCGTCTCTGCCATGCACTTGGCCGCTGGAGCGCGGGGCCTCCCTGAGACCCTTGGGCAGCGCAAAATCAGTGATCACGCCCCTGTCGCAGCTGTTCTCCGCGCCCGCCCTCCGCCTGACCCCGAGGACCAGCCCATCCCGAGGCGCGTTTTCGAGCATCCCGACTTTCAGAGATACGTCGAGGCGTTCTGGCCCTCCCTGGACCTCACCGAGCTCAGTCCCCCTGTGGTCCTCGAGCTCTACAAGAAGGTGCTTCGCGAAGGCGCCCGTTATGCCAGAAACGCTCTGCTCTCCAAGGACCCCCGCAACATGGCCTCCAAGTTGATCCTCATGAGGTCCATCTCTCGGGCTGCGTGGCGTCGAGATCGCGAGCTAGCTTCGCGTCTCCTTCGTTGCCCATGAGCTCAAGATCTTCTGGAGGTTCGCGAAGATGATAGGGTGGCCCTTTCGGATCCTGCACGTTTTTCTCGTTTGCTGGACGAGCTCCAGTATGCAGACGCGGAGAACCAGCAGAGCTCCGTCCGCGCGGAGATTGGCGCCGCCGCCCCCCTCCCCTCTCCTGGCCAGGTCAAGGCCAAGCTGAACAAGAGGCTCCAGCGTCTTTCACGGCGAGCTAAATTGTGGGCGCCAATGGACCGCCGCACGACGCTCGCAGGGATCCGCGGTGAAAAACAACGTTGTCGTATCCTCCCAGTCTGATATGCAGAACGCGATCTCCTCCCACTGGCGCGATGTTTTTTTGCCCAAAGACATAGACATGCACGCCGCGTCGGTGTGCCTCCAGAGGTTCTGCCCCCACTTGGACGTCTCTGAGGATGCCCCGCCCTCGATTAAGGACTTTCAGAGCTACTTTCAGAGCTACCTCACTCGCCTTCCTCACTCTGCTCCAGGTCCTGACGGCCCCCCGCACAAGGCGCTCCAGAGGTCCCCGCTCTCGGCCCAAAGACATGATGCGATGGATCCTGAATGGCAACCCCGTCCCCATTGGGTACAACGACTTGCTAGGCGCGTTCATCCCGAAGGCCTCCGAGGACGATGACACCCCCCAGGGCTGCATTAGAGCTCCCACTAACCTTCGCCCTCTTGGGCTCAAGAATTGCGATGACAAAATCGCGACCGCCGTCGTGACTAGGGAGCTCTCGAGGATCCCCCCCCCCCCAAAGCCACCAACCATGTCCAGCGAGGTTTCATCCATGCCCGCAACTTCGGCGATAACATTGTCGAGATGGATGCGACGGCCAGGATTTATTCGATGCAGGAGGGCGCCCCCGCTCTGATGCCATCTGCTCAGCTTTGACTTCCGGCAGGCCTTCCCGAGCGTGGCCCACGATTGGCTCTGCTCAGTTCTCTCGCGACGTGGTCTCCCTGAGGCCCTATGCTGGTTCTTCTCGCAGCTGCTGTTTGGTGCCCGCTGCTTTGCAGCGCGCGGCTCGGGCTCGCCCACCCTCATGCACCCTGTCCAGAGCGGCATCATCCAGGGCTGCCCCGCCTCGGGCTCCTTGTTCGCCGCGGGGGCAGACCCGTTCATGCAGGACTTCGACCGCAGCATCAACCAGCGGCTCCTGGGGATCGTGCGCGCCTGCGCGGACGACGTAGGCGCGGCCATCAAGACGCTCCGCGTGCTCCGTCTCTTCCACAGGATCTCCAAGGCCGCCGAGAGGATTTCTGCCTTGACCCTCAAGGCTGCCAAGTGCAAGATCGTTCCGCTGGGAGAACCATTTGATCAAGATGTAGTATTGAGATATCAGACCTGGCTGTTTTCGGTTATTCCAGTCTGGAGACAATTCGAGGTGGTCCCTTCTTTAGTTTATCTTGGCATGCATATCGGGCCGGCGGCGCGTCTTGCCAGCTGGACTGTGCGCCACTGGCAAAGCACCGATCGCGCGCTGCGCAAGTGGCGGCCATGAGCGGCCCCACGCGAGTCACAGCCAGCAACTACAACATCAGATGCGTGACGACCCTGAGTTACGTCGCGCAGTACATGCCCCTCCCCGGCGGCTTCAGTAGGTCTGAGGCCGCCCTCCTCGCCTGTCTTTGGCACTCCGCTCATTGTGCTCCCCCGATGTCTGGCTGGCTGGCTGATTGTCTGCTCACCTCCACCTCAGCGGCTCTCATCGGAGCCAGTCTTGAAACGTTTCTGAGCTGGGGGGCCGTCCTCCCCCTCCTCCGTGCCTCTGCCGAGGCCCACTTGCCCGTTTGTCTCCTCGCCCGCGGATCCCTGGCCCCTCCCTTCTGGCAGCGAGCTTCATTCGCTGAGTTCCTGGAGAGTGCCCAGGCTGGTTTTCCCAGACCCGTCGGACAAGGCCTCGCCACGTCCCCCCCCGCCTCTCTCGCCCCGTGGACCTCCGCTGCTGCTTCTGCGTTCGCGTCTCTCCCTGCCCCTCCCCCATCCGCCTCCGAGCGGCCGCGGGCGGCCCAAGCGCAAGACGCAGCGCCACTTCCGATTGGCCATGCTCGAAAGTACGTTTCCCGATCCTCTCGTCGGCGTTTTTGCTGCTCGGGCGTCCTCTTGGGCCCCTGTCTCTGAGAATGAAGTTCGAGCTTGGCCGTGGGAAGAGATCCGACGGGCCCTAGCCCGCATGCCTCCTGCTCAGAGCAATGCCGCCCTCAAGCTTTTAGTTCATGGGTGGACAACGGACCACCGTTTTCAGTGCGACAGCCCTTGTCTTCTAGGCTGTCTTCCCTCGGCTGTTGATCCCAGCCGAGACTCTTTTATTCACTATTGGTCTTGCCTTCGTTTCCTGGCCATTCTCTGCTCGATCATGCGCGTCCCTTCGCTGCCTGGATGCCCTGTCGCCCGTCTTGGCCTGGCCCCCCCGTCTTCTGGGTCTCTCCTCGTTCCTGCTGCTGCCACCATTCTCTATCGCAACATTCATGCCCGTCGATTTCTGCAGCAGGTCGCCGTTCGTGAGACGGATGCCAAGGCAATCGCCTCGGCCGTCCGCTTTCAGCTCTTCAGGTAGGTGGGCAGACGCGGCGCGCTGCGGCCACGTGCGAGGAGGACCGGTGCAAACCCAAGACTCGTCAATGATGCAGCACTTACATTTCCCTCCATGTTCCCCCCTGACAGGCTTCTGGAAGGATTTGTGTGCACTGCGGGAAGAGCCCCGTTGGAGGGCGACCGTCCGAAAGTCTTCAACCGTCCCAAAGCATTATTCCTGGGACTGCAACGCCGCGATTCAACGTTGCTGTAGCGGCCTGGCGATCCTGAATCGTGCCGGAACACCAGTGCTGCGACGTCAACATCGCGAATCAAAGTGACTGCCGTGCCCTGACACTACAAAATCGTTCCAACTAATGGTTTCTGGGACGTCGACCTCAAGAGTCTTTGAAACTACCGTAAACTGTTAAGACGCATGTGCGCGGCACTAAGGCGAAAACCACATGTTGAAAAGGAGCCGGACTCCATGCGTGAAGCCCTTGCAAACGTTTAAACGCACGTGCGCGGCGCTAAGGAGATAGCCACACTTGTGCACCTCCATCCGTCCGTGAACCTCGTGCAAACCCGGCAATCCGTGAACCTCGTGCAAACTACCCACCCTCCATCCGTGAACCTCGTGCAAACTTCTGTGACCCTCTACCCGGGAACTTTGCGCGATGGTGATAGCAACTACCCACCCTCCATCCGTGAATCTCGTGCAAACTTCTTATAAGGCGACAGCGAGCAACGTTAAGGCGACAGCCAAATTCTGAAAAGGAACCGCCCTCCAAGTGATAAGCTCGGGTAAACTTTTAAGACGAATGTGCGCGGCTTTCATGCGGGAGCCACATTATGAATGCGATTCGCCCTCCATATGTTTTCAACCCGCACAAACATTGAAGACGAATGTGCGAAGCGCTAAGGCGAGAACAACATTGTGAAAACGACCCGCCCTGCATTCATGAAACTTTGCGATTCCAAGCTTCAGTATCATCACTGGTGAGGAAAGCTCAGGCGAAACGAGCGGCCCGCCCTACCGACCCCTTGTGTGGGTCGAAAGGGAAGGGCTGTTCACAATGAGAAGAGGGATGCCGGCGCCGGGTCTCCACGTAGGGGTGGAGGAGAAGAGAGGTTGAGGAGGAGAAGGGACAGGAGAACAAGGAGGAAACGGGAGGAAGAGGTGGAGGAGGAGGAAGTGGGAGGAAAAGGAGGAGGAGGAGGAGGAGGAGGAGGAGGAGGAGGAGGAGGAGGAGGAGGAGGAGGAGGAGGAGGATAAGGAGGATAAGGAGGATACGGAGGATTGGTGGGTGGAGGAGAAGGAGGATAAGTGGGTGGAGGAGGAGGAGGTTGAGGAGGAGGAGGACCCCAGAGAGAAATCCAGGCACAGACCCGCAGTTCCAGGATGGATCGTTGGCGACCCCCCAGGGTGTGTGCATGTCCCTCTAAGCCAGTACGTAGCAGGGCGTAGGCCCTGGCGTACACCAGTGTTTGACCAGCACTGCGGAGGTGAATGGCGCCCTGGAGGAGGAGGATCGAGGTTCGAGACTCAAGGTTCGAGCTTCCTCCCCCTCCTCCTCCTCGTCCTCCTCCTCCGGCGATTGAGGTTCGGGATTCGAGGTTCGAGTTTTGTCGATTTCGTTGTGCCGGAGGCGTTCGGAAGTGTCTGCGCGTTCTCGTTGCCGTGGTTCGACGCAGACCAGGAAATGGTCGACGCTTCGCGAGAATCCCCAGCAGCCTCTCCAATAGCAGATGCCGGTCGAGTTGCCCTGTTGAAAAAGGAGGAGAAGAAGCAGGACATGACGAGGACGACGACGACGGCAGCGACGGCGGCGGCGGCGACGACGACGACGATGGGAGTAATCCCCAAAGGCCTTCGCAGCTCGTTCGCCGTGGCAGCGTCTGGGAGGCTTCGTGGGGCCATTCTGGAGATCTGGGTCCCCCTTGGTCCTCTCCTCGGGCCCTCTTGGGGCTTTCTTGGAACCCTCTCGGAGCCCCTTGGAGGCTGTGGGGGACCTCTTGGGACCATCTTGGAAGCCAGCTATCAACAAAAGGACAGCGGCGTCAGCTTGGGCCCCGGTGTCGGGGGCCCCAAATGAGCCTCGTCGGGCCCTCTTGGAGCGTTGTTTAGGCGGTCTCGGGCGCTCTTGGGGCCGTCTTGGGTCCCTGTTGGGCCCCTCTGAAAGCCGTCTTGCGCCATCTTGGAGCCGTCTCGAGGCCTTCAGAGCTCATCGGAAGCGAAACGGCGAGAAGGCAAGAACGTCGAAGCACACCAGGGTTTGGAAGGACTTTGGCCTCCGTGGGAGGCTCGGGGGGCACTTTGAGCCGCCTTCCTTGGAGCGGTCTTGGGGCCTCTTGGAGGTATAGTGGAAGCTATGGTGAACCGTCTTGGGATATCTTGAGCGATCTTGGAGGTCATCTTGGGCTCTGTGGGGAACTCTTGGTGCCATCGTTGGCCACCTTGACGCTCCAACCCCTCGCGACCTCCCGCCACCTCCAGACCCATGGGGGAGGGGTGAGGGAGAGGGGGACCCCCCTCCCCGACGGGGAAGAAGGGGGTGGGCAGCACGAGCCCAGAAGACTTGTAGGATTGGCCTCGATGGGTCGATGGGTCCCTGGGAGAGGCCCAAGGATCGGCTTTGAAGGGAGTGTGATGACGCCCCACGAGGGTCGAGCTCCTCGATCGATGGGTCCCTGGGAGAGGCCCAAGGGTCGGCTTTGAAGGGAGTTTAGGAAACCCCACGAGGATCGAGCTCCTCGAGGTCTCCAGAGGCTTCCCGCCGCCTTCGGCTGGGCTCCGTGTCCTCGGGGGTGCCAGTCCAGCAGCATCCAAGGCTCCTCCTCCTCCTCCTCCTCCTCCTCCTCCTCCTCCTCCTCCTCCTCCTCCTCCTTCCCCCCTCCTCTCCTCTCCTCCTCCTCCTCCTCCTCCTCCTCTCCTCCCCTCCTCCTCCTCCCTCTCCTCCTCCTCCTCCTCCTCCTCCTCCTCCGTTCGGGGGACGATTCCTGGGCAGGGAGCGGGGACAGTGTCTGAGCTTCTTCCGAGGGAGGGGCCTGGCGGACGAGTCAAAGAAGACAGGGACTTGCACCAGCGTAGATCTTTCGGAACCCCGTGCGGATCTCTTTGGATCGGCGTTGCCCCCCCCGGGGGGCCCAGCGCAAATCCAAGAAAGCCGGGCGGGAATTGTGAACGGTAATGTGTGAAAGAGCGCCAGTGGATCACCTGGAAGACACAAAAGGGGGGGGGTGCTTCAGGGACCCCCCCCCCCTCCCCTCCTTAAGGGGGGGGGGGGTCCGAGAACCCCCCCCCCTCCCCCCCTTTAAGGGGGGGGGGGGGTTCGAACCCCTCCCCCCCCCCTTTGAAAGGGGGGGGGGTTCGGAACCCCTCCCCCCCCCCCCCCCCCCCTTTGAAGGGGGGGAGGGGGGGGTCGGAACACCCCCCCCCCCCCTCCCCCCCTTTCCGCAGGGGTCCGGTGCGAGCGAGCGAGCGAGGGGTTAGGGTTAGGGTTTAGGGTTTAGGGTTTAGGGTTTAGGGTTTAGGGTTTAGGGTTTAGGGTTTAGGGTTTAGGGTTTAGGGTTTAGGGCCTGCATTGGCGCAAGCGCGCGCTGGCTGCGATCCCCCCCACATCAAGGTTGTTGGGGGGGATCGCTGCCCAAGCCGCGCGCGCCACGGTTAGTCGCACTCCCGCCCCAGACCACCCAGAGTGAAGCCTTTTAGGGTTTAGGGTTTCTCCCCCCAACCCCCCTATCACGGGGGGCTGTCGAAGTGGCGCGCGCAGGCGATCGCCAACGCGGCCGTGGCACTGCGCATCCACGTGAGCACGCGCGCAGGGCGCGTGGCGTAGGCGGCGCTTCGGCTCGTCGCCCCGTCGATGAGGCAGCCGTTGGCGATGGCGGTGATTAGCTTCGCCGTTGGGCTGCCGCTGGCGCAGCATGTCCATGCGTTGCCGCCTTTGCCTTCGGCACTGGGTTGTGACACTGGGCTGCGAATGCTGGGAAGCGCGCGCGGCCGCGGCCGTAGCAATGCGCGCCGATGCGAGCACGCGCGCAGGGTGCATGGCGCTGGCGCGCCAGCTCGCCTCGTCGATGAGGCAGCCGTTTGCGCCTTCGGCGTGAAGCTTCGCCGTTGGGCTGCCGCTGGCGCAGCAGATCCACCGGGGTCTGGCATTTGCCGTCGGCATTGGAACGCAGCACTGCAAGGGCGCTGGCGTGACAATACTATGGGTTCCCCTGCGCTTCAAGCGAATGTTTGCGCCCTCGGGCTCCTCGCTGACGGCGACGCGCACGGCAGTTGCATTCGCCCGCGGCTTTGGGTTTCGCCTTTGGGGTCGCCCCCCCCGCTGAAGCGATTGCAATCATCGACGCAGCCGCCTTCGGCGCGAGCTTCGGACGGCTGGAGGGGGAGCGCGAGGGGGTGGGTCTGGCACCCCCTCGCTACGATGCGCGCGCATGGCTGCGGCAGCACCTCCATGGCAGAGCCCGTGGAATGCCTTGGGGGGGCCCTCTGGCAGCGCTGGGAGGAGCCCTGGGACTGCCTGGAACTGCCTGGGCACGCTTGGGAGCGCGCGGGAGCGCATGGGAGCGCCGCGTGGCGCCTTGGAGCGCTTGTGGGCGCTGAAAAGCGCGTGGGAATGCTTGGGCGCTTGGGGGCACCTGGGAGCGCAGGGGAGCGCTTAGGAGCGCTTCGGAGTTGTGGCAGCGCTGGGAACGCTGGGGAGCGCCTGCGAGCGCCTGGGAGCGCGCCAGGAGCGTGCCGGGAGCGCTTGGGAGCGCCTGCGAGCGCCTGGGAGCGCCTGGGGGCGTGCCGGGAGCGCTTGGGAGCGCCTGGGAGCGTCTAGGAGCGCAGCCAGCGCGCGCCTGGGAACGCGCCTGGGTGCGTGCCGGGAGCGCCCAGGAGCGCTTGGGAGCGCTTGGGAACGCTTGGGAGCGCCTGGGAGCGCTTGGGAGCGCGTGGGAGCGTGCCGAGAGCGCCTGGGAGCGTGCCGGGAGCGCCTGGAGCGCCGTGGAGCGCTTGGGAGCGTGCCGGGAGCGCCTGGGGAAGCTTGGAAGCGCCTGGGAGCGCCTGGGAGCGCTTGGGAGCGCTTGGGAGCGCCTGGGAGCGCCTGGGAGCGCGTGGGAGCGCTTGGGAGCGCCTGGGAGCGCCTGGGAGCGTGCCGGAAGCGCTTGGAGAGTCCTTGGGAGCGCCTGGAGCGTTTGGAAGCGCTTGGAGCGCCGCATGCGGTAATTTCATACGTTTGGAGCACCCAGGGAGCGCCGCATGGTGCATTTTCATAGGTTTGGGGCCCCAGGGGATGTAGCGGACCGTGGCGAACCCGCTTGCTAGGGCTGAGGGTTAGGGGTTCCTTTTCTTGGGAGAACACCACGGGGATGCACCGCGCGGCGTGCGAAGGCCTCCTCAGCGGCTATCGCCGCTTCGTCGGCGCGGCGAACGCCGTATGGGCAGGCCCGCTGAGCGCTCGGCCAGGCGCCACGGGCTTCTGACGATGCACCGCCCACGGCTTTGGGTTTCGCCTTTGGGGTCGCCCCCCCCGCTGAAGCGATTGCAATCATCGACGCAGCCGCCTTCGGCGCGAGCTTCGGACGGCTGGAGGGGGAGCGCGAGGGGGTGGGTCTGGCACCCCCTCGCTACGATGCGCGCGCATGGCTGCGGCAGCACCTCCATGGCAGAGCCCGTGGAATGCCTTGGGGGGGCCCTCTGGCAGCGCTGGGAGGAGCCCTGGGACTGCCTGGAACTGCCTGGGCACGCTTGGGAGCGCGCGGGAGCGCATGGGAGCGCCGCGTGGCGCCTTGGAGCGCTTGTGGGTGCTGAAAAGCGCGTGGGAATGCTTGGGCGCTTGGGAGCACCTGGGAGCGCAGGGGAGCGCTTAGGAGCGCTTCGGAGTTGTGGCAGCGCTGGGAACGCTGGGGAGCGCCTGCGAGCGCCTGGGAGCGCGCCAGGAGCGTGCCGGGAGCGCTTGGGAGCGCCTGCGAGCGCCTGGGAGCGCCTGGGGGCGTGCCGGGAGCGCTTGGGAGCGCCTGGGAGCGTCTAGGAGCGCAGCCAGCGCGCGCCTGGGAACGCGCCTGGGTGCGTGCCGGGAGCGCCCAGGAGCGCTTGGGAGCGCTTGGGAGCGCTTGGGAGCGCCTGGGAGCGCTTGGGAGCGCGTGGGAGCGTGCCGAGAGCGCCTGGGAGCGTGCCGGGAGCGCCTGGAGCGCCGTGGAGCGCTTGGGAGCGTGCCGGGAGCGCCTGGGAAAGCTTGGAAGCGCCTGGGAGCGCTTGGGAGCGCTTGGGAGCGCCTGGGAGCGCCTGGGAGCGCCTGGGAGCGCTTGGGAGCGCCTGGGAGCGCCTGGGAGCGCGCCGGAAGCGCTTGGAGAGTCCTTGGGAGCGCCTGGAGCGTTTGGGAGCGCTTGGAGCGCCGCATGCGGTAATTTCATACGTTTGGAGCACCCAGGGAGCGCCGCATGGTGTATTTTCATAGGTTTGGAGCCCCAGGGGATGTAGCGGACCGTGGCGAACCCGCTTGCTAGGGCTGAGGGTTAGCGGTTCCTTTTCCTGGGAGAACACCACGGGGGTGCACCGCGCGGCGTGCGAAGGCCTCCTCAGCGGCTATCGCCGCTTCGTCGGTGCGGCGAACGCCGCATGGGCAGGCTCGCTGAGCGCTCGGCCAGGCGCCACGGGCTTCTGACGATGCACCGCCCACGGCTTTGGGTTTCGCCTTTGGGGTCGCCCCCCCCGCTGAAGCGATTGCAATCATCGACGCAGCCGCCTTCGGCGCGAGCTTCGGACGGCTGGAGGGGGAGCGCGAGGGGGTGGGTCTGGCACCCCCTCGCTACGATGCGCGCGCATGGCTGCGGCAGCACCTCCATGGCAGAGCCCGTGGAATGCCTTGGGGGGGCCCTCTGGCAGCGCTGGGGGGAGCCCTGGGACTGCCTGGAACTGCCTGGGCACGCTTGGGAGCGCGCGGGAGCGCATGGGAGCGCCGCGTGGCGCCTTGGAGCGCTTGTGGGTGCTGAAAAGCGCGTGGGGATGCTTGGGCGCTTGGGAGCACCTGGGAGCGTAGGGGAGCGCTTAGGAGCGCTTCGGAGTTGTGGCAGCGCTGGGAACGCTGGGGAGCGCCTGCGAGCGCCTGGGAGCGCGCCAGGAGCGTGCCGGGAGCGCTTGGGAGCGCCTGCGGGCGCCTGGGAGCGCCTGGGGGCGTGCCGGGAGCGCTTGGGAGCGCCTGGGAGCGTCTAGGAGCGCAGCCAGCGCGCGCCTGGGAAAGCGCCTGGGTGCGTGCCGGGAGCGCCCAGGAGCGCTTGGGAGCGCTTGGGAACGCTTGGGAGCGCCTGGGAGCGCTTGGGAGCGCGCGTGGGAGCGTGCCGAGAGCGCCTGGGAGCGTGCCGGGAGCGCCTGGAGCGCCGTGGAGCGCTTGGGAGCGTGCCGCGCTTGGGAGCGCTTGGAAGCGCTTGGGAGCGCTTGGGAGCGCTTGGGAGCGCTTGGGAGCGCCTGGGAGCGCCTGGGAGCGCCTGGGAGCGCCTGGGAGCGCCTGGGAGCGTGCCGGAAGCGCTTGGAGAGTCCTTGGGAGCGCCTGGAGCGTTTGGAAGCGCTTGGAGCGCCGCATGCGGTAATTTCATACGTTTGGAGCACCCAGGGAGCGCCGCATTGCTGTATTTTCATAGGTTTGGACCGTGGCGAACCCGCTTGCTAGGGCTGAGGGTTAGGGGTTCCTTTTCTTGGGAGAACACCACGGGGATGCACCGCGCGGCGTGCGAAGGCCTCCTCAGCGGCTATCGCCGCTTCGTCGGTGCGGCGAACGCCGCATGGGCAGGCTCGCTGAGCGCTCGGCCAGGCGCCACGGGCTTCTGACGATGCACCGCCCGTGGCTTGCAGTTTAGGGATTAGGGTTTTGGGTTTTGGGTTTAGGGTTTAGGGTTTAGGGTTTAGGGCTTCTCGGGCGCGCAGCGGCCGACAGTCCAGGCAATGCTGCCCCCCCTTCGGCTAGCTTGATTGGGGGGGCGGTTAGCCGACCCGAGCAAGCTTGACGAAGGGGGCAGGAGGTGCAACATCTTCCCACCCCCGGCCGCATGGCCGGCAACCTCCCAAACTAAAGCCTTTTAGGGTTTAGGGCCGTTGGCCCCTAAATTCCCAAATGCGTTCCAAGCGCCCCCAGGCGCTCCCAGGCGCTCCCAAGCGCTCCCAAGCGCTTTCAGCCAAGCGCTCCCATGCGCTCCCCGGCGCTGCCAAGCGCTCCCAAGCGCTCCCGGCACGCTCCCGGGCGCTCCCGGGCGCTCCCAGGCGCTCCCAGGCGCTCCCAGGCGCTCCCAGGCGCTCCCAGGCGCGCAGCGGTTTGCCGGCTAACGAGGTGTCGCACCTTGGGGCCCATGTTACGCTGGCGACGCCAGAACCGCGCCTGCGCGCTCTTTTTCGATGCCCAGGCGCGCTGGCGAGCGCATATGGCGATTGAAGTAACTTACCCAGGGCCTCAATCTCAGAAGCGTTCATGGTGGGCCACGACAAAGGGGACCAGCTCGCCGGACGCTCCGCGGCTCGCGCGCGCGCGAGGTTCCCGCGCTGACACCACGTCGTCCCAGAGTCTCCGGGGTTCGTTCGCGCGTTGGGGGACGCCCGACCAGGCGACCTTTTCCGATTCTCGCAGGAGCGATTCTGCGCGGGGGCGCACGCGCAGCGCTTTGTCTCGGATGGTGGGAGGGGGAGCTCGAGGGGGCGGGCCTGGCGCCCCCTCGATGCGACGCACCAGGCAGCGCGTCGCGTGCGTCAGCCGGCCCGCCGGCCGGCAAGGTTGACGCAACGCTAGCCCCAGGCAAGTGGAAAAGCACGAAGTGGCCTACAATTGGCTCCGGGCATTCAAAATGTGGCCCGGGAATTGAGTTTTGGGAAATCGAACAGCACGAAGTGGCCTACAGTTGGCTCCGGGCATCCAAAATGTGGCCCGGGAATGAAGTTCTGGGAAGTCGAAGAGCACGAAGTGGCTTACAGTTGGTTCCGGGCATCCAAAATGTGGCCCGGGAATGGAGTTCTGGGAAATCGAAGAGCACGAAGTGGCTTACAGAACCCATCCAAAGTGGTCCGGGAAAAATGTGGCCCGGGAATGGAGTTCTGGGAAATCGAAGAGCACGAAGTGGCCTACAGTTGGCTCCGGGCATCCAAAATGTGGCCCGGGAATGGAGTTCTGGGAAATCGAAGAGCACGAAGTGGCTTACAGTTGGCTCCGGACATCCAAAATGTGGCCCGGGAATGGAGTTCTGGGCAAGGCGCCCCCAGGCGCCCCCCGGCGCTTACAAGCCAAAGGTTTTTGGGTTTAGGGTGTTATAATCGTTGAGGATCAGGGGAGGTTTATCATTGAAGCGCGACTCCCCAAAAGAGGGGGAGGGCAGCAGCAAAAGCTGCCAAGGCGACCCACTCGGGCAACATGCTCAAGCATCTCAGAGATGCCCTGTCTCTCGTAGACGGCGACGGTGATGCGCGGTGGGGTGGGCAGAAGCACAACGAGGTGCTTGGGATTTAGGGTTTAGGGTTTAGGGTTGGGGGTTTAGGGTTTGGGGTTTAGGGTTTAGGGTTTAGGGTTAGGGTTAGGGTTTAGGGTTTAGGGTTTGGGGTTTAGGGTTTAGGGTTTAGGGTTTAGGGTTTAGGGTTTACACAACGTATTAGCGTCTGCGGACCTCGCGGCGGTACCAATTGGCCCCCGCCAGTCGGCTTGGCTACGATCCTTCGTCAAACGCGTGGGATTCGCATCGCGACGGCGATTTCGGGCCTGCCGATGCCGCGACCCCTCGTACAACACAACGGAGTCGCGTCGCGACGGCTTGCGCGGGGCGCTTGTCGGGCCACCCCACACAACGTATTAGCGTCTGCGGGTGTCGCAACAGTATCAATTGGTCTGCGCTATCGCCGAGAGCGCTTCCGTGCGTGCACGCTCGAAAATCGCGCTCCCGCCTGAGAGCCCCTGGGAGCCTCTGGGAGCGCCTGGGAGCCCCTGGGAACCCTTGGGAACGCCTGGGAGCGTGCCGGGAGCGTGCCGGGAGCGCGCCGGGAGCGCCTGGGAGCGCTCGGGAGCGTGCCGGGAGCGCCCGGGAGCGCCTGGGAGCGCTTGGGAGCGTGCCGGGAGCGTGCCGGGAGCGTGCTGGGAGCGCCTGGTCCCGCCTGGGAGCCCCATGGGAGCGCCTGGGAGCGCCTGGGAGCATCTGGGAGCGCCAGGGAGCGCCTGGGAGCGCTTAGGAGCGTGCCGGGAGCGTGCCGGGAGCGCCTGGGAGCGCTCGGGAGCGTGCCGGGAGCGCCCGGGAGCGCCTGGGAGCGCGCCTGCGAGCGTGCCGGGAGCGTGCCGGGAGCGTGCCGGGGGCGCTTGGGAACGCTCGGGAGCGTGCCGGGAGCGCTCGGGAGCGCTTGGGAACGCTTGGGAAGCGTGCCGGGAGCGCCTGCGAGCGCCTGGGAGCGTGCCAGCGCGCTGTTCTGGAGACGCTTCCGCTCGCGCCGGCTTGCTCGGAGCGTCGGGCATGGTTGGCGCGCCCATCAGGCGCTCGCGCAAGCTAGCGCCGGGCTCGCTTACATCGTTCGGCATGGTATCGTTTCATTGTCTTTCGCAATGGGATCATTCGAGCTTGCTCAATACGTGGTGTTTTTCGTCTTGAGGGTTTAGGGATTAGGGATTAGGGTTAGGGTTTAGGGTTTAGGGTTTAGGGTTTAGGGTTTAGGGTTTAGGGCCTGCATTGGCGCAAGCGCGCGCTGGCTGCGATCCCCCCCATCAAGGTTGTTGGGGGGATCGCTGCCCAAGCCGCGCGCGCCACGGTTAGTCGCACTCCCGCCCCAGACCACCCAGAGTGAAGCCTTTTAGGGTTTAGGGTTTCTCCCCCCAACCCCCCTATCACGGGGGGCTGTCGAAGTGGCGCGCGCAGGCGATCGCCGACGCGGCCGTGGCACTGCGCATCCACGTGAGCACGCGCGCAGGGCGCGTGACGTAGGCGCGTCGGCTCGTCGCCTCGTCGAAGAGGCAGCCTTTGGCGATTTCGGCGTTGAGCTTCGCCGTTGGGCTGCCGCTGGCGCAGCATGTCCATGCGTTGCTGCATGTGCCTTCGGCACTGGGTTGCGACACTGGGCTGTGAATGTTGGGATGCGCGCGTGCGGCCGCGGCCGTAGCAATGCGCGCCGATGCGAGCACGCGCGCAGGGTGCATGGCGCTGGCGCGTCAGGTCGCCTCGTCGATGAGGCAGCCGGTTGCACCTTCGGCGTGGAGCTTCGCCGGTGAACTGCCGCTGGCGCAGCAGTTCCACAGGGGTCCGGCATTTGCCTTCGGCATTGGACAGCAGCACTGCGAAGGGCGCTGGCGCGGGAATCCCATGGTTTCCCGTGGGCCTGGAGCGAGTGGTTGCGCCGTCGGGCTCCTCGCTGACGGCGACGCGTACGGCAATTACATTCGCCCGCGGCTTTGGGTTTCGCCTTTGGGGTCGCCCCCCCGCTGAAGCGATTGCAATCATCGACGCAGCCGCCTTCGGCGCGAGCTTCGGACGGCTGGAGGGGGAGCGCGAGGGGGTGGGTCTGGCACCCCCTCGCTACGATGCGCGCGCATGGCTGCGGCAGCACCTCCATGGCAGAGCCCGTGGAATTCCTCGGGGTGGCCCTCTGGCAGCGCTGGGAAAGCGCTTGGAGCTTCCCCCTGGGACCGCCTGGAACCGCCTGGGCACGCCTGGGAGCGCGCGGGAGCGCATGGGAGCGCCGCGTGGCGCCTTGGAGCGCTTGTGGGTGCTTCAGAGCGCGTGGGGATGCTTGGGCGCCGGGGAGCACCTGGGAGCGCCAGGGAGCGCTTAGGAGCGCTTCGGAGTCGTGGCAGCGCTGGGAACGCTGGGGAGCGCCTGCGAGCGCCTGGGAGCGCGCCAGGAGCGTGTCGGGAGCGCTTGGGGGCGCCTGCGAGCGCCTGGGAAGCGCTTGGGGGCGTGCCGGGAGCGCTTGGGAGCGCTTGGGAGCGCCTGGGAGCGCAGCCAGCGCGCGCCTGGGAACGCGCCTGGGTGCGTGCCGGGAGCGCCCAGGAGCGCTTTGGAACTCTTGGGAGCGCTTGGGAGCGCCTGGGAGCGCCTGGGAGCGCGTGGGAGCGTGCCGGGAGCGCCTGGGAGCGTGCCGGGAGCGCCTGAGGCGCCGTGGAGCGCTTGGGAGCGTGCTGGAAGCGCCTGGGAGCGCTTGGAAGCGCCTGCGAGCGCCTGGGAGCGGTTGGGAGCGCCTGGGAGCGCCTGGGAGCGCTTGGGAACGCCAGGGAGCGCTTGGGAGCGTGCCGGGAGCGCTTGGAGAGTCCTTGGGAGCGCCTGGAGCGTTTGGAAGCGCTTGGAGCGCCGCATGCTGTAATTTCATACGTTTGGAGCACCCAGGGGGCACCGCATGTTGTATTTTCATAGGTTTGGAGCCACAGGGGATGTAGCGGACCGCGGCGAACCCGTTTGCTAGGGCTGAGGGTTAGGGGTTCCTTTTTCTTAGGAGAACACCACGGGGATGCACCGCGCGGCGTGCGAATTCCTCCTCAGCGGCTATCGCCGCTTCGTGGGCAGGCTCGCTGAGCGCTCGGCCAGACGCCACGGGCTTCTGACGATGCACCGCCCGTGGCTTGCAGTTTAGGGTTTAGGGTTTAGGGCTTCTCGGGCGCGCAGCGGCCGACAGTCCAGGCAAGGCTGCCCCCCCTTCGGCAAGCTTGATTGGGGGGGCGTTTAGCCGACCCGAGCAAACTTGGCGAAGGGGGCAGGAGGTGCAACATCTTCCCACCCCCGGCCGCATGGCCGGCAACCTCCCAAACTAAAGCCTTTTAGGGTTTAGGGCCGCTGGCCCCTAAATTCCCAAATGCGTCCCAAGCGCTCCCAGGCGCTCCTTGGCGCTCCCAGGCGCTCCCAGGCGTTCCCAGGCGCTCCCCGGCGCTCCCCGGCCTCCCAGGGCTCCCAGGCGCTCCCGGCGCGCTCCGAAGCGCTCCGAAGCGCTCCCAGGCGCTCCCTGGCGCTCCCAGGAGCTCCCAGGCGCTCCCAAGGGGCTCCCAGGCGCTCCCAAGCACTCCCAGGCGCTCCCAGGCGCTCCCAGGCGCTCCGAAGCGCTCCCAAGCGCTCCCAGGCGCTCCCAGGCGCTCCCAGGCGCTCCCGGCACGCTCCCAAGCGCTCCCAGGCGCTCCCAGGCGCTCCCAAGCGCTCCCACACGCTCCCAAGCGCTCCCAGGCGCTCCCAGGCGCTCCCAGGCGCTCCCAGGTGTTCCCAGGCGCTCCCAGGCGCTCCTAGGCGCTCCCAGGCGCTCCCAGGCGACCCCGGCGCTTACAAGCGAAAGGTCTTTGGGTTTAGGGTGTTATAATCGTTGAGGATCAGTGGAGGTTTATCATTGAAGCGCGAATCCCCAAAAGAGGGGGAGGGCAGCAGCAAAAGCTGCCAAGGCGACCCACTCGGGCTACATGCTCAAGCATCTCAGAGATGCCCTGTCTCTCGTAGACGGCGACGGTGATGCGCGGTGGGGTGGGCAGAAGCACAACGAGGTGCTTGGGAATTTAGGGTTTAGGGTTTAGGGTTTAGGGTTTAGGGTTTGGGGTTTGGGGTTTGGGGTTTGGGGTTTGGGGTTTGGGGTTCAGGGCTTCTCGGGCGCGCAGCGGCCGACAGTCCAGGCAATGCTGCCCCCCCTTCGGCAAGCTTGATTGGGGGGGCGGTTAGCCGACCCGAGCAAGCTTGGCGAAGGGGGCAGGAGGTGCAACATCTTCCCACCCCCGGCCGCATGGCCGGCAACCTCCCAAACTAAAGCCTTTTAGGGTTTAGGGCCGTTGGCCCCTAAATTCCCAACTGCGTTCCAAGCGCTCCCGGGCGCTCCCAGGCGCTCCCAGGCGCTCCTAGGCGCTCCCAAGCGCTCTCAGGCGCTCCCAGGCGCTCCCCGGCGCTCCCAGGCGCTCCCGGCGCGTTCCGAACCGCTCCCAAGCGCTCCCAGGCGCTCCCTGGCAATCCCAAGCGCTCCCGGGCGCTCCCGGGCGCTCCCAGGCGCTCCTAGGCGCTCCCAAGCGCTCCCAGGCGCTCCCGGCGCGTTCCCAGGCGCTCCCAAGCGCTCCCAAGCGCTCTCAGGCGCTCCCAGGCGCTCCCCGGCGCTCCCAGGCGCTCCCGGCACGCTTCCAGGCGCTCCGAGGCGCTCCCAGGCGCTCCCAGGCGCTCCCAGGCGCTCCCAGGCGCTCCCAGACGCTCCCAGGCGCTCCCAAGCGCTTCCAGGCGTTCCAAGGCGCTCCCAGGCGCTCCCAGGCGCTCCAGGCGTCCAGGCGTCACTCAGAAGAAAAGGTCTTTGGGTTTAGGGTGTTGTATTCATTGAGGATCAGGGGAGGGTTTATCGTTGAAGCGCGAATCCCCAAAAGAGGGGCAGGGCAGCAGCAAAAGCTGCCACAAACACTCGGGCTACATGCTCAAGCATCTCAGAGATGCCCTGTCTCTCGTAGACGGCGACGGTGATGCGCGGTGGGGTGGGCAGAAGCACAACGAGGTGCTTGGGAATTTAGGGTTTAGGGTTTAGGGTTTAGGGTTTAGGGTTTAGGGTTTAGGGTTTAGGGTTTAGGGTTTAGGGCCTGCATTGGCGCAAGCGCGCGCTGGCTGCGATCCCCCCCATCAAGGTTGTTGGGGGGGATCGCTGCCCAAGCCGCGCGCGCCACGGTTAGTCGCACTCCCGCCCCAGACCACCCAGAGTGAAGCCTTTTAGGGTTTAGGGTTTCTCCCCCCAACCCCCCTATCACGGGGGGCTGTCGAAGTGGCGCGCGCAGGCGATCGCCGACGCGGCCGTGGCACTGCGCATCCACGTGAGCACGCGCGCATGGCGCGTGGCGTAGGCGGCGCTTCGGCTCGTTGTCCCGTCGAAAAGGCAGCCGTTGGCGATGGCGGCGATTAGCTTCGCCGTTGGGCTGCCGCTGGCGCAGCATGCCCATGCGTTGTCGCTTTTGCTGTCGGCACTGGGTTGTGACACTGGGCTGCGAATGCTGGGAAGCGCGCGCGGCCGCGGCCGTGGCAATGCGCGCCCATGCGAACGCGCGCGCAGGGTGCATGGCGCTGGCGCGCCAGCTCGCCTCGTCGATGAGGCAGCCGTTTGCGCCTTCGGCAGGGGGCTTCGCCGTTGGGCTGCCGCTGGCGCAGCAGATCCACAGGGGTCCGGCATTTGCCTTCGGCGTTGGAAAGCAGCACTGCGAGGGCGCTGCCGTGGCAATCCCATGGGTTCCCGTGGGCCTCGAGCGAGTGGCCGCGCCGTCGGGCTCCTCGCTGACGGCGACGCGCACGGCAGTTGCGTTCGCCCGCGGCTTTGGGTTTCGCCTTTGAGGCCGCTCCCGCTGAAGCGATTGCAGTCATCGACGCAGACGCTGTCGGCGCGAGCTTCGAAAGGCGGGAGGAGGAGCGCGAGGGGGTGGGTCTGGCACCCCCTCGCTACGATGCGCGCGCATGGCTGCGGCAGGACGTCCATGGCAGACCCTCTGGAATGCCTCGGGGGAGCTCTCTGGGAGCGCTGGGGGAGCGCCTTGACCTTTCCCTAGGATGGAAGTGCGTGGGAGCGTCTGGGAGCGCGACAGGACGCGCAGAGTGCACCACGAGTGCGAACCGTGAATTGTCCGTTGGGCTTGACCGTTGGCGTCGCCCCCGCTGAAGCGATTGCATTGTCGACGCAGCCGCCTGCGGCGCGAATTTCGCATGGCTGGAGGGGGAGCGCGAGGGGGTGGGTCTGGCACACCCTCGATACGATGCGCGCGCATGGCTGCGGCAGCACCTGCATGCCGGGGGAGCGCCGGGAAGCGCCGCCAGGGAGCGCTGCCGAGCGCTTGCGAATGCATGGAAACGCTTGGGAGCGCCATGGGACCGCTTGGACTGCTTCAGCGCGCTTGGGAGCGCCAGGGAGCGCTTGGGAGCACCTGTGGGAGCTTGGGAGCGCATGGGAACGCCTGGGAGCGCTTGGGAGCGTGCTGGGAGCGTGCCGGGTGCGCCTGGGAGCGCGCCGGAGCGCCTGGGAGTGCTTGGGGGCGCGCCGGAGCGCTCGGAAGCGCCAAGGAGCGCTTGGGAACGCGCAGGGAGCGCCTGAGCATGCTGGGAGCGCCTGGGAGCGTGCCGGGAGCGCTTGGGAGTACTTGAAAGCGCGCGGGAGCGCTTGGGAGCGCTTGGGAGCGCCTGAGAGCATGCTGGGAGCGCCAGGGAGCGCCTGGGAGCGTGCCGGGAGCGCCTGGGAGCGCCATGCGCCTGGGAGCGCTTGGGAACGTGCCGAAAGCGCCGGGGATTGCCTGGGAGCTCCTGGGAGCGCCTGGGAGCGCCTGGGAGCCTCTGGTAACACTTGGGAGCTCCTGGGAGCGCCTTGGAGCGCTTGGGGGCGCTTGGGAGAGCTTGGGAGCGCTTCTGGGAGCGCCTGGGAGCGCCTGGGAGCGCTTGGGGAGCGCCTGGGACGTGCGCCAGCCGAAAGGACGCCGCATGCTGTATTTTTATATGGTTTGCGGCCCCACGGACGGCCGAAAGGGCGCCGCATGCTGTATTTTCATAGGTTTGGAGCCCCAGGGGATGGCACCGATCGCAGCGGACCCAATGGCTGGGGCCTTGGGTTAAGGGTTCTTTCTATTCTCAGAAGAACACCCACGGGGATGCATGCGCGCGGCGTGCGAATTCCTCCTCAGCGGCTCTCGCCGCTTCGTCGGTGCCACGTACGTGGAATGGGCAGGCTCGCTGAGCGCTCGGCCAGGCGCCACGGGCTTCTGACGATGCACCGCCCGTGGCTTGCAGTTTAGGGTTTGGGGTTAGGGTTAGGGGCTAGGGTTAGGGTTAGGGTTAGGGTTTAGGGTTAGGGTTAGGGTTAGGGTTTAGGGTTTAGGGTTAGGGTTAGGGTTTAGTGTTAGGGGTATGGTTTGTGTTGAGGGTTAAGGTTTAGGGTTAGGGTGAGGGTTTAGGGTTAGGGTTCGGGTTTAGGGTTTAGGGTTAAGGTTTAGGGTTCAGGGTTTAGGGTTAGGGTTAAGGTTTAGGGTTAGGTCATAGGGTTTAGTGTTACGGTTAAGGTTTAGGGTTAGGGTTAGGGCTAGAGTTTAGGGTTAGGGTTAGGGTTAAGGATTAGGGTGTAGGGGTTAGGGTTGGGGTTAGGGTTTAGGGTCAGGGTTTAGGGTGTAGGGTTTTGGGGGTTAGGGTTTAGGGTTAGGGTTAGGGTTTAGGGTTAGGGTTTAGAGTTTAGGGCTAGGGTTTAGGGTTTAGGGTCAGGGTTGGGGTTGAGGTTAGGGTTTAGGGTTAGGGTTAGGGTTTAGGGTTTAGGGTGAGGGGTAGGGTTGGGGTTAGGGTGTAGGGATAGGGTTGAGGGTTAGGGTTAAGGGTTCAGGTTTAGAGCTTAGGTTAGGGCTAGGCTTAGTGTTAGGGTTTGGGGTCAGGGTTAGGTCTACGGTTAGGGTTTAGGCTTCGGGTTAGGGATTAAGGATTAGGGTTCAGGGTTTGGGTTAGAGGTTAGGGGTTCGGGGGGGTCGGGGCGGGAGTGGTAGGGATGGGGTTCCGGAGCCGGGGCGCGAGCCGGGGAAAGGGGGGGGGGGGGGTTCGCCGACGACGGTTCGGGAAAGGGGGGGGGGGGGGGGGGGGGGGACGTTCGGGGGGGTGGGGGGGGGGGGGGGGGGGGGGGGGGTTCGCCGACGACGCTCGGGCAGGGGGGGGGGGGGGGGTTCGCCGACCACGGCTCGGGCAAGGGGGGGGGGGGGGGTTCCGACCCCCCCCCCCTTTGGGTGATCCAGCGGCGCGCCCTCGTAATGTGTAGACTGCTGCTTCTTCTTCTTTTTCTTCTTCTTCTTCTTCTTCTTTTTTTTCTTCTTCTTCTTTCTCTTCTTCTTATAATTCTTCCTCCCAACCACTCGAGTAGGCGATCGACAATCGAACGGATGTGCATCAAAATTGGAATGTTCGTCGAGCCTGCGACACATAAAAGCAATGTTTGGAGATCTACGAACACGTTTCACGTATTTGCATCTTCGGCAGACGAAAAAAACATGTTGTTTTGGGGCGGCGGGGTGCATCAGCTCTGTAGTCGATCTCCTGCTCGGGCGGCAGGAGGTGGGCGGGACGAAGAGGAGGCTGCAGCGGCCTGCAGCAGATCCCTGCTCCCCTACGCTCGGCGGCGCCCGATCTCCATGCTGACCTTGAAGACTGCCCCCTCCTCCTCCTCCTCCTCCCCCTCCTCCTCCTCCTCCTCCTCCCCTCCTCCTCCTCCTCCTCCTCCTCCTCCTCCTCCTCCTCCTCCTCCTCCTCCTCCTCCTCCTCCTCCTCCTCCTCCTCCTCCCCCCCCCTGGCCCACCTCCATCGCCTCCTCCCCCCGGGGAGCCTCCGCGGGGCGCCGGGGGCGGCCACGCAGATACAGTTCGGGGCTCAAGAGACCGGGGGTCCATGCAAACGGGGGTCAGCCAGGGCACCGGATGCTGCAGGATCCTGCGAAGACCCCCTCGGGCTGACCCGGGTTAGAGAGCCGCTCGTGGCCGGGAGGCGGCCGCGCATATTGGCTGACCCGGGTTTGCTACGCCCTGGGTTGCAATTTTTTTGTCCTGCATTGCCGTTTTTTGGGTTCCTGCTGGCCCGGGTCTGATTGACCCCGGTTAGCAGGTCCCCGAACAGTGAGGACAGTACCTCGCGGTGGGGCCGAGACGGGCTGCGCGCAGCAGCATTATTTCGTGCCCACCGCATCAAGTTTCGACATGATCCCTACCTCTTGCGACCGACCAGCCCAGAGGAGCTGACATTCTTAGGGGGACGAAGAATGACAGATGCATACAATATTCGGAGGTCCGGGCGGATTCCTCGGATCCGCGCTGGACCCTCCTGGCAGCGCCTCCGGTGCCGCCCCTGGTGAATCCGCGCGCCAGGGAGGGGGTCCAGCGCGGATTCAAAATCCGCGCGGACCTCCGAGATTTGATGTTTTAATGCATATGTCATTCTTCGTTCCCTAAGACTGTCATCACCTCTGGGCTGGTTAGTCGCAGAGGTAGGGATCATATCGAGACTTGATGCGGTGGGCACGAAGCGCGAGAGGTAGGGAGACTTGATGAGGTAGGGATCAGAGCCTCGATGAGGCAGGAATCATACCGAGACTCGATGAGGTAGGGATCAGATCGAGACTTGATTGAGTATCCGCGCCGACCGTCTTGGCTCCACGGCGAGGTACTGTCCTGACTTTGCATGCGTGGCCGCCCCTGGCGCCCTCCGAGGCGTCGGGGGAGCACTGGCTGCACACAGTCGATGCTCTACCCCCCCCCCCTTTGGGTTCTCCGGCCGCAGCACCGCTCAGCGATGTGCTGTTTAGCCGAACCTGCAGGGTGGGCCCTTCCCCGGATCCGTGCTTCTGTGCGGATCGCCTGCGCGCCTCGTCCTCTTCGTCGTCGTCGCTTGCGTCGCCGCTGTCGTGGGGCGCGCTGCTCTGCTCGGGACCCTGCACCCCTCGTGCAGCGACCACCACCGCCAGCACCTTTCTGGTTGCTCTGCTGGGCACGCAGCCCGAAACATCGGGGCGGGAGGTTGCTGGCTGTTTTTGACCAGCCTCCGAGCCCCTGTGCCGTCAAGAGTGGACGACTCGGGATGTAACAGCAATGGAGCAGCAGTCCTGGGGAAAGGGCCGGGACTTCCTGGGGCCGCGCGTTGTCGAATTCGGGGCATCGCGTGTTTCGGAAAATGCGTAAACATAGATTCTCGGAGTCCCGAGCGGGTTTCTGGGACCGGCGTTGGGCCCCCTTGGCGCGCATCTGGCACCGTCCCAGCGTCGGTCCAAGAAATCCGCGCGGGGCTGCGAAAGGCCATGCTCATGCTGTTTGTTTTCCCCCCTCCTTGTTCGCTCTGGGAAGTGGGGAGGGTTTCTGAGGCTGGTTGCCCCCAACGCCTCCGCCCAGTATTCTCTTAGGCCTCTAGACCGGACGTCCCCATAAGACCGATAATTCCAGGAAATACTACACAACCTCGACGGATGAGGGGGAGTTGTTGCTCGGTGCGCGAACCATGCTGTACCGAGCGCTCGTCGCGCGGGCGTTGCCAGGGAGGAGGAGGAGGAGGAGGAGAGGAGAAGAAGGAGAAGAGGAGGAGGAGGAGGAAGAGGAGGAGGAGGAGGAGGAGGAGGGGAAGGGGGAGGGGGAGGGGAGGGGATGGGGGAGGGGGAGGGGGAGGGGGTGGAGGACGAGGAGGAGGAGGAGGAGGAGAAGGAGGAGGAGGAGGAGGAGGAGGCGGCGGCGGAGTGAGGCTGAGGAGACGGAAAGGGTTGGAGACTTGTAGGTCCGAAGGCCGCCAGCTCTGACGTTCTAAGGAGCTGGCGAAAGAGAAGGAGGAGGAGGCGTTGGACCCAGACATCCGACGATGCGTGTTTTTCCCAAACTTCCTGTGAGTTGTGTCCTCATGTTGAATTCGCAGCGCCGCGCGTTTCCTCCTCTTCCTCACCAATATCATCATTATCACCCTCCTTTCCTCCTCTCCTCATCCCTTCTCTTCCTCGTTGTCGTCTTTCCTCCTCCCATCGCTGCCGCTCCTGCTGATTTTGCTGCACTCATTTCGGCACGCGTCTCAGACGGCTCCTGCCTCCATAGGGGGCTCAACTTGCGGCCCCATTCCAGCACGCCCCTGACACGTCTCGTGGCCAACAGGGAGCTCCATCTAGGGTCTGTGTGTGCGTTTGCCTGGCGTCCCCGCTCCCATTTCGGCACTCACACGGTGCCACACAGGGAGCTCCACTTACCCCAATAGGCATGCTCGCTGGGCGTCCCCTCGCCCACTTCGGCATAGCACTCACACGTTTCGTGGCTCAAAGGGAGCTCCACCAATGGCCTCGCTCACTGGGCGTGCTCGCATAGCGTCCCCGCGCCCGTGTCGGCACATCCTCGCGCGTTTCGTGCCCCACGCGGCGCTCCACCGATACCCTCAGTGCGCGTGCTCGCATGGCGCTCCGGCGCCCCATCTCGGCACCCCCCTCACACGCTTCGTGCCTGTCAGGTAGCTCCACCTATGGCCCCCGCGCAGGCCCGGGAGTGTTCGGCGGAACCGCGCGCTCGCCTCGCCTCGCCCACTGGGTGTGCTCGTATGGCGTCCCGCCCCCACGTCGCCACACCTTACGCGCGTCCATAGGGAGCTCCTGACACCAGCGGGCGCGCTCGCAGAGCGCCCTCGCGCCCCATCTCGGCACATCCCTCACGCGTTTCGTGGCCCACAGGAAGATCCACTTGTGGCCTCAGTGGGCGTCCTGGCATGGCGTCCCCTGGCCCGCTGCGGCACACCCCTCACACGCTTCGTGCTCGGCAGGGAACTCCACGTCTAGCCTCAGTTGGCGTGCTCGCATGGCGCTCCCGCGCCCCCTTTCGGCACACCCCTTCCTGTTCATAGTTGCCCTTCGTTTGGATAGCGTTGGGTTCTTCGCCAGGCCCATTTTCAGTCCGCTCGCGCCAGAGGCCCCGAGCCCTTCCGGGAGGGAAGTCTTGCATCTTGAGTGTATTTGCGATTGTCCTGGGGCCCGAGAAGCGAGGGTACGCAGAGGGGGATTAGCGATCGAAGCTAGTATGGGGCTGATATTTCCTTTCTCCAGTGGTCCAGGATGGCGTCCAGAGTGAGTGTTCTCTAACCCCACCTCTTGGCCGACCCCCCCCCACGCCCTCCCCATGAGAACACTGCCTTCGGGGCCCGAAAGCGGCTCCCGAAGTTTAGGCGGACAAGTGTTGGGATTGAAACCGATTGTCCTTTCCGAGGTTTGGGAAGGAAGAGGGGAGGAGGAGGAGGAGGAGGAGGAGGAGGAGGAGGAGGAGGAGAAGGAGGAGGAGGAGGAGGAGGAGGAGGAGGAGGAGGAGGAGGAAGGCGGCACAGGGTGTCCGCGGAGAGTCCAATAAGGCCCTCGGAAGTTTCCAGAGGAGGTAAGCACAGAGGTGGAGGAGGAGGAGGAGAAAGCGAAGGGAGGAGGAGGATGATAAAGATATAGAAGAGAGGCAAGTTAGGTGCGCTCGCGCCATATCTGGCTATCTGACATCTTACTCTTCCCTGCCCTATCCGCGAACGCGTGCCATAGCCGACCTTGAACTCCAAGAGACGACCCCACCGTGTAATGCCCAAGCGGAGAGAGAAGGGTAGCTGCGTACATGAGATGAGGAGGAAGAGGACGGGGAGGAGGAGAAGGAGAAGGAGGTGGCGGGTGAGTGGGAGGTTGAGCAGGAGACAAGGAGGATGAGGAAGGGAGTAGGACGAGGACGAGGATCCAGAAAAAGTGGCCCGCTCGGGGCCGAGACCGCCAGTCTGGAACACGGGAGCAAAGCGCTGATCCGAAATGAGGCCCGTATTGCGGCGGAACGCCATTTTGAAAGGCCGAATGCATCGGGGTGGGTAAACCAACAGAAGAACATCACATTTGGAAATTCTGTGAGGGCAGAAACGGTACGCGGGGAGGGCCAGACATCTTCAGGACAGAGTCAGGGGAGAGAGGGCAGCAGTACGCAACATATGTAGTGACTGAGAGGAGCGAGCAGGAGGACGAGGAGGACGAGGAGGACGAGGAGGACGAGGAGGAGGAGGTGGAGGAGGAGGTGGAGGTGGAGGTGGAGGTGGAGGGGGAGGAGGAGGAAGGAGGAGGTGAGGAGGAGAGGAGGAAGGTGTGAGGGAGGGAGGAACGGTGGGAGGGAGGAGGGGGGGGGGGGCGAAGGAGGGGGGAACGGGGATAGAGAGGCGGGAGGGTCGCTGGAGACTTTCCCGTGCCTGGGGGACCCCCGCATGGAGGGTGCCCTCGGGCTTCTTCCCCCCCTGGGCGGCGCGGGGGAGACGCGTGGGCGTCTGCGGCGGCCCTGGCGGAGCCAGGGCGTCCGCCGCCGGAGGCGCCCGCGGCCTGGAGCCCCGCCGCGGCAGAACCGAGGCGGACGGGGCCCTTTTTAGTAGCTTCGAGCGGGGCTGGGACGGGGGACAGATCCGTGTCGGAGCGCGCCGGAGGGCTCTCAGAGAGTCCCCGGGCGCTCTGAGGAGGCCGCGGCGGCGCCCGCGACATCTCTCCAGAGCCGCGGGATCTCGTGACGGGCCTGTTTTCCACCACCACCACCAGAAGTTGGAGGGGGGAAGGAGGAGGAGGAGGAAAAGGAGGAGGATGTGGTCGGAGCGAGGAGGCGTGAGGACAAGGAGGAGGAGGAGGAGGAGGAGGAGGAGGAGGAGGAGGAGGAGGAGGAGGAGGGGGAAGAGGAGGAGGAGGAGGAGGAGGAAGAAGGGGAGGAGGACCCCCTCCCCCATCCAACTTATGGTGGTGGTGGTGGGGTGGAAAACAGGCCCATCATCCTAGAGATTCTCGATGTATCCTCACCCGGATTTGTGCTCGTCCTAGCCGTGCTCGGCCAGAGCGGGGTGCGGCCCCCCGGGGCGCCGTCGCCGCAGGATATCCGCTGCGCCTCCTCTCCGCCGCCGCGCGGCGGCCGCCCGCTCGGAGAGAAAAAGGCGGGGCGGGATTCGGCAGCCAGACGACCACGACGACGACGACGACGACGACGACGACGACGACGACGACGACGCTGCTCTGAGCCGTCTTCCTCCAGAGCGGGAATGGCAAGTCTCCTGCTGGCCCCGCTCTGAGTCTACGATCGCCTGCCAGGTCCCCGAGAGGCAGGCTCGGACCGTCGGTGCGGCAAGGGCTCGGCCTGCTCCAGTTGCTGACGGAGCTGCAGCGCCACCGCGATGGGGGTGTTATTTTTCCAGAGCGGGAAAGACATAAGTTTGCGAGTGGGGCGGGCAATGTTCGGGCTGGCCAGGGCGCGATTGCACGCCCCTGGGAGCCAAGCCTGGCCGCCTTCAGTTGGCGCAAAACCGCGCTGCTAGAATCTAGGTCTCCCAGATGGGGTCCAAGGGGTCGGAGGATCGCGCCGCATCGCAGATGCATCGGCGATGCAGCTCGATGCGGAGCCCGACTTTTGCCACGCCGGCCGCGCCAATGCATCGCCGATGCATCAGCGACGCGGCGCGATCCGTCGACCCCATCTACTCCGACCCCATCTGGGAGGCCTCTATAGGATGGTCGAGGAGATCGGACCTATCGAGGCTGGGCGCTCCTCCGGAGTGGTGGTGGCCGCCTGCAGTGTTGACGGCCGTGCAGATTTTTCGCTCGGCGCGGCTTCGTGGTAACAATCGCGGCAGCTTCGAGTCGACGCCACGAGTCCACGAACCCGATCCTCGAAGAAGAATAAACGCCATAAACATAAGCTGTTGGCGCTCCCCGCGGATTGGCTCCACGTTGGGCCCCCCCGGGCGGCGCCTCGGGCGCCGCCCCTGGCGCAGATCCAAGAAGTCCGCGCGGAGCGCCAAATTTTTTGTTTATGGCGTTTTTTCTTCTCCTAACCACTGCATTTTCTCCTCGACACCGCTCATCTTTCCGCGCAGCCTCCCACCACTCGTTCACTCCGTTCCTGGCTCAATCTTTCCTCCCTCCTCCTCCGCCTCCCCGTGCTGCCCCGTGCCTTCCTCCTCTCCTCATCCCTTCGGTCCATTCATCTCGTCGTTCGTCCCGTAAAGTTCGTGGTCGTAGTAGCCGTAATGGTGGTGGTCGTTATCGTTGTGCTATTAGCTGTCTAAGGGGTAGGGTTCAGGATGACGAGGGTGACGACAACAGCGACGAGGGCGACGACGACGAGGACGGAGACGACTACGACGAAGACGAAGACGACGATGACGACGACGACGACGACGACGACGACGACGACGACGACTACGGCGGCGGCTGCTGCGGCGGAGGCGGCGACGACGACGACGGAGGAGACCTCCAGGGGCCTCCGAAGATCCATTGGAATTTGCCGATATCCAGAGGTCCTCGCATATCCTCGGATGCCCAAACACGGCCAACATGTCCTCGTCCCTCCCCTTCCTTTGGTCCTTTGTATCCTCTGCCCTCCTCCGCTGCCTGCCCCCTCCCCACGTATTCTCCTTCATCTTGCTTCCCCCACCCCTCATCACCATCATCATCATAACCATCCTCAGCAACATCATCAGCATCATCTGCTGCATCACCACCATCACCGTAACCATCAGCATCGCCGCCACCACCCTCACCATCATCATCGTCATCGTCATCCTCCTGTGGAGCGACGCTCTCCGTCACCCGAGGGAGAGTATTCATCACCATGCTTACCATCACCGCCACCAGCGTCATAATCATCACCATCATCATCGTCATCGCCATCGTCGTCGTCATCGGCGTCATCGCCATCATCATCATCATCATCATCATCATCATCATCATCATCATCATCATCAACATCATCATTATCATCGCTAATATCATCAGAATCATCGTCATCGTCATCATCAGCATCATCATCATCATCACCACCACCATCATCATCATCATCATCATCAGCATCATCATCATCATCATCGGTATCATCATCATGACAATCGTCAACATCACCATCATGAACATCATCACCATCACCACCATCATCATCATCAGCACCATCATCATTATCACCATCATCATCGTCGTCATCGCCATTATCATCATGAACATCATCAGTATCATCGCCACTATCATCAGCATCATCATCGTCATCATCAGCATTATCGGTATCATCATCATGACAATCGTCAACATCACCATCATGATCAGCATCATCATCATCGTCATCATCATCAGCATCATCATCACCATCACTATCATCATCACCATCATTTTCATCATCAGCGTCCGCATTGTAATTACCATCACCATCAGCATCGTCATCATCAGCAGCAGCATCATCATCGACATCGCCATCGTCATGAATATCATCATCATCGCCACTACCATCATGTACTCATCACGATCATCACCATCACCAACATCATCATTATTATCGTCATCGTTAATATAGATAGTACTACTACTAATCATCAAACATGAATGCGAATATCAGTTTCAGTTTCAGTATCATCAAAATCATAATCATCATCACCAACATGATCATCAGCATCAGCATTTTCATCTCCACCATCATCACTGTAACCATTGTCATCAGCAGCAGCAGCAGCGTCTTCATCATCATCATCATCACCACCATCATCATCATTATCATCATCATCGTCACCACCACCATCATAATCATCATCATCATCATCATAATCATCATCATCATCATCATCATCATCATCATCATCATCATCCTCGTCGTCATCATCATTATCACCATCTGCGGCATCAGCATCAGCATCATACTCATCGTCATCACCAGCATCAGAATCGTCATCATCATGATGAGCAGCAGCATCATCATCACACCGCCACCACCATCATCCTGTGTCCTCCCTCCCTTCTCTCCCTTCACCTTCCCCCTCTCCCTTCTCCTCCCCTCCTTCCTCCTCGCCCCTCCACCCCCTCCCGCCTCGCGCGATCGCGCGACGGTGCCTTCTTCCGCCCCGCCCGCCGCGTGCTGCCGCCAGGGGCAGCGGCAGGAGGACCTCCGGCAGACCAAGGAGGCCACGATCAAGAAAGAGGCCACCCTCAAGGAAGTCGGAGAGAGGGGCGGAGGAGGAGGAGGAGGAGGAGAGGGAGGAGGAGGAGGAGGAGGAGGAGGAGGAGGAGGAGGAGGAGGAGGAGGAGGAGGAGGAGGAGCAGTGGGGTGGGGCGGAAAAGGGAGGGAGAGGAGGGAGTGGAGGGGAGGAAGGCAAGCTAGGTGCGCTGGCGTCACATCTGACGTTCTACCCCTCCCTGGTGTCCCTTC
This sequence comes from Prorocentrum cordatum, assembly GCA_963575745.1. Taxonomy (NCBI): domain Eukaryota; class Dinophyceae; order Prorocentrales; family Prorocentraceae; genus Prorocentrum; species Prorocentrum cordatum. The sequence continues at coordinate 83,654 of CAUYUJ010022172.1, forward strand.
CCATGGCGTGTATCTCCGATCTATTCGCACAGTCCGATGTTCAGCAGGGCATTGATCCCAAGAGGGTGCGCGATGGATGGAAAAGCATGGCGTAGAAGAGCACGGCAGAGCATAGCATGTCATAGCATGGCGTGGCATGGAGTAGTGACGCATTGCATCACAAAGCATAGCAACGCAAAGTATGACAGCATCGCACAGCGGTGCACAAAACAGCATCGCATTGCATGCCGTGGCATGGCACTGGATGGCTTGGAGGGTGAGAGGCCTGTCTACGAGAGGACAGGGCCTGTCCGGAATGCCGGCTCCATGTCCTCCGCAACCGTGCTTGCCCGATGTTGGCGCCTCCGAATGCAAAGTGCCAGCCGTAGGCGCGGGAACGAGGCCAGCGCTGCAGCGGGAACTTGATTTTAAATGACCGAAGCGCGGCAATGAGGGCCTTGCTGCTGCAGGAACACCATTTGTGAAAAACCAGAAATGACCGGCTAGAAAACAAACATCGGAACAAAAACAAGTAATGATATCCTGTGTGAAAAAAACATGTTCGGAGAGCCCGAGGCGGAAAAACCGTAAGAAGGCGCAACTAGAATCAACGAACAGGAGGCGATGATAAGGGCGAGTCGCCCAGGGGCGGGCATTACACTTTACACGTATGTATTCGCCCGGGAGCCTCGCCGAAGGCATGGACCATCGGCGCGTTTTTGGATGCACCTGTTGCTATCCCCTGGGCCAGTCGCCCTTCCTCTTCGCCCCTGAACGAACACTGCCGTCGTGCTTCCGAAAATTGAGGACGGCAAGAAGACCAAGACGCTCGGCCTGATGGCGGAGGAGGAGGAGTCGTTCAACTCGCAGGCCTGCCGGCCGACGCCTGCGGCTCCCTGCCGGCCGCGGTGCGCTGGCCCTTGGGCGCGGTTGGCGTCGGCAGCTGCAGCGGGGCCGGGGCATCGAAGGGCAAAACGCGGCCTTTCTCGCCGCCGTCGTCGCCGATCGTCTCCTCCGCCGCCGTCGCTGTTCGTGACGTACAGTACGATCCTTAGCCCCGATAGCATGGTGTATTCTCTACCTAACTCAGGTCACAAGTTTTCAAGGATTTCCCTAAACAGGATTCGTTGGATACATCCGCACAAAGGCACCCTACCCCTGATGTTTCTGGCCCTCCTAACTTGAGTCCCCTCCATACTGATTAGGGGGTACAAATATTGCTTATCAGCTGTTCATCGATCCGAGGGTGATAGCGTCAACACAGACTGTCGGGATGGCGCGCGAATTTCTCGCCGTCGTCGTTCGTCGCCGCCCCCGTCGTCGCTATTCTTCGCTCTAGAGAGGAAAGAGCAGCATCAATATAGACTTTCGGAGATGCGCGCGGACTTCTCGCCCGCGTCAGTCGTCGCTGCCACCGTCGTCGCTGTTCATCGCTCCCTGTTCATCGCCCCCCAAAACAAGAGCAGCACCAATGTTTAGATTGTCGGAGATGCGCGCATATGTCTTGGATCTGCGCTGAGCCCGCCTGGCGGCGCCTCCAGCGTCATCCCTGGCGCGCTCCGCGCGCCCTGGAGGTGTGTCCAGCGCCGATCCGCGCAATCCGAGTGGACCTCAAAGCAGTTATGATGACGCCTCTCTTTGTTCCCGAGACCTGGGCGTTGCAATGTTCTCACACGGGGCGCTCTCGCCCGGTGTCGGGCCTCGAGGCCGTCGCAGATCGGTTCGGCTCGGAGAGTGCCGCAGCAAGATGGGGACTGGGGCTCCAGTCCTGATGTGTCGCCGTTTCCAGTCTGAGTCGACAGGGGGCGGCGGATTCTGATAGCCTTTGGCCATCCCGCCACCGTGTCTGGGTTATGGGCCATGGGCCTCTTGAGTGTTCGTTCGGATGTCCTGGGGAGCTTCCGGGGGGCCTCTGGGGGGCAGTTTTGAGCTCGGTTGGGAGTTATTATGGAGCCTCCTCGGGCGTTTGAGGTGTTTCTTGCAGCCTCTTCGGGCCGCCTGGGGGCATCTTGGGGCTGAAGGCTCGTATTGTCGGTTCAGACTTCGTCTCTTGGGCCATTCTTGGGACCGTCTTAGGGTTCTCGTGGGCCGTTTTGGGCGCCTCTTGGTCCGTCTTGGGGCTTTCGTGCGTAGTCTTGGGGCTCTCTTGGTGACTATTGGTCCGTATTGGGACGGTCTGGGGTTTTGTTGGGGCCGTCTTGGAGCGTCCGAAAGCGGCAATTTGGGCTTTTGGGGGTCGTCTTGCGAAGTGTCTCGGATGCCTTTGGATTATTTTTTGGGCGCCGCTTCGGCCGCCTTGTGGGCCATCCTGGGTGCCACAAGATTTTCGAGGTCGTCTGAGAGCTTTCGGAGTCATTTTGGGGCAGCAAGAGGGGCCTGGAAAGAGCCCGACCCGACGCTCGGGGAGGGCCAGACCCCCCCTTGATGAGATCGGTCGGGGGTCGTACGAGGCCAGGGGTGTGTGTGTGTGTGTGTGTGTGTGTCAAATTTCTGGCTTCGAGGCCGTGGGGGGGATTGTGGGGTGGACGGCGGATTTGTCATAACGCAGCGTGTGGTCGGGACGTCCCTGATGGCTTCCTATCCCCCTCCCCGGTGTCCTCGAGGCGTCCTCCGACGCCCTGGCAGGCTGGCGGGGGCTGCCCGGGAGCTTCGCGTGGCTCTACTCGGAGATGTCGGGTTTTGCTCAGCAGACTCCCGAGGGTGCTTCCCCAGGAAACGGGAGCCCGCGGGCCAGGAGATGGGGGCCTTTGGGGCCAGGAGATCGGAGCCTGCGGACCTGCGTCCCGGAAGCTTCGCAGGGCTTCGGGTCAAGCAGCGCTCGGCGACAATCACTGGGGCTGCAGTCGATCGGAGCTGGCAGTGCGACGCCGAAGCGCCACACGAGCTTTGGAAGCCTACCCAGAATTCGCTCGGGCGCCCTCCGATTTCCAAGTTGCCCTGCAAACGACCAAGGCACACTGCTTATGCACTGGCCTCGGACGCGCAGTGGGATTGCGTGGGGCGGCCCGCTTGCGTCCCGAGCACACGCCGACTGGGTCAGGGCGGAGAGGCCGGGATCGTCGGGCAAGGTCGGGCGAGCCAAGGACCGCCGGGGCAAGACCGTTCCAGATCTCGGAGCGCCCTCAGAGTCTCGGAGCGTTCCACAACGCTCTGGCACGGCCACGGCGCCCGACAGATCTTCCAGACCCGCGGGTTCTCAGAGATGCCCGATTTGTTTTCACCATGCCTTCAGCATATCGGGGAGGGAGGGAGGGAGGGCTCGTCGAGGCAAGGCTGCGGGAGACGGGCCGGGATTGGGGAATCCAGGCCTCCAGCGACCCGATGTTCCTTCGAGTCGCCAGTCCTCGGAGCTCTCGACCCCTCCCAAGGGACCGCCCGTTAATCCTGAGCTGCTCGGGTCGTTTCTGTTGGCGGTCTTCAGGCTCGCTCACACACACAACAGACACACACACACAAGCACACTCACACACATCCACAAACACACACACAAGACAAACACACACAGAGCACACACACACACACACACCTGTGGTATCGCTCGGACTTGGGCATTGTTCCTCGGCGAGGGCCATCGAGGAGCATCTTGGATGATCCTGCGAAGCATGAACACAGGGAACCGAAGCATGTACAGTGCCGTTTTTAATACATGCTCCGCGTGCGGATCATGCATTAAACATGCAGGGGTATAATATTAAAAACGGGCTAGTCGCGCGGGGGCGCGATTCGCCCCGCGGCCCAGAGCCGCACAGGGGTAGCCATGGGGAGTTGAGGCGCCCAGGGGCGCCGTGACAGAGGAGGAGGTGTACATCTAGGCGTGAATCGCCTGCATGATGGCGTTGCTGCCAATGATCATCGGGGCCGTGGCCGCCGTCGAGATTGGCCGCAGGTGGCGGGCTGTGCCGCCGACGCCATCCTTGCCCGCCGCAGCTCGAGCCGCTGACGGCGCACTGCCCACCGAGGCCGAGGAGGACAGGGGAGGGGCGTACGAGCCTCTGCTGCGGGCGCTGGAGGAGGACCAGCGGCGCCGCGGCGCGGCGGCGGCCACTGAGGGGTCGCAGCGCCGAGCAGCACCACCCGCAGGGCCAGCGCCTGCCACAGGGAAGGGGCGAGGACCCCTGGACTGGCGGAGCGCCCGCCCGCGGGAGGGAAGGGACGCCAGTCCCCCCCGGAGGCGGCGGCCCAGCCCCCAGCGGGGCGCGCGCTGCGCCGTCGGGCGACAGCGAGGAGAGCAGCCCACGGCGACGACGAGCGGAGCTGTGGGGCTGGCTAGCTGGTCGGCGCCGCGAACCCCCCGCCCGGCGGGCCCGGTCCGATGCGCAGCATGCCGAGGGCCGCTCTGCGGGGAGCGAGGCAGAGGAGGAGGAAGAGCTGCGGGGCTGGTTCAGCTTCGGCGGAATCAAGTTCGGGGCGAGCTGGCTGGGGGGCTGGATCTCCGACCTGCCGCCGTCTGAGGTACAGTGGTCGGACCTGATGTGGGGCGGAGGCGGGTTAGTCGGGAGCGGGCTCAATACAGTGGGCTACGCTGCCTTCGGCACTGGCTGGCCCCCGTTGTGCTGGACTACGTTCGCGGGGTTGATCGTGGCTCTCGTCATTGGCTTGGGCCACGGACTACACTCCATTGCCTCGGCGGTCGACGTGCTGATCTGCTCCCCGCTCCGTTGCCTGGGTCGAGCGTTGGGATGGTGATGTCCAGCCGCGAAGCCGCCGGCTGCAGCCACGGAGGAAGGAGTGGCCCCTGAATTACGCGGACCAGCCACCGCCATCGCCGTGGAGAATGAGTTCTACGCCCAGCTCCGCGCCAGGGGGGCCCACAAAGTGCCACATCATCTGATCGTCAAGGTGGGCGACGCAGCTGCGAGGCTGGAGAGGCCACCCCTGAATACTGGGATCAAGTACAAGAAGGCAGGAGTGGCATGGCCGTGCCGCGAGGTGCTCGCGACCTCGTCACGGCGACTGCGGGACCTCCTGGAAGACTCCCAGGACAAGGTGGTGCACCTGTGCAGGGGCACGCCGTGCACGGACGACGGCAAGTACGCCGTGCATGCACCCGCGTGCGGGTACGTGACCGCGGAGACGGACACCAACTTGGAGGCGCTGGTGGAGGCAGCGCCGAAGCCGTGCTGGGCCGGGCGAGCAGCGGGAGCCGCTGCTGCATCGCGCGGCCGGGGCTGCGCAGCTGTGGGGTTGAAGGGGTGTGCCAAGCTCTGCGGGCCCCTCAAGCGCTGCGGCCAGAGGGGTTGCCAGCGCGGCAGGCGTGGCCAGACCGACACCCCAGCTGTGCTGCTGAAGGACCCGACTTCCGAGACGGGATCGGAGCCGGAACACCAGCGCTGCATATGGCCCACGAGGTGCTGTACCAGGAGGGGGATACGATATTCCAGCTGCGCAAGGAGAAGTGCCGAGATCGAGCCCGAGGGGCCCCAGTTCGACTGGTCACGGAGGACGGTGAGAAGTCGAATGTCAATGGGGGCCGAGAAGTTAGTCAACTTGCGCTGGCAGCACACGAACGCCTACGAGCGCGAGAGAGGAGTGAAGAAGTGTGCGCACCTCGGCCGCCACGCGTTGGGTAGAGTTATGAGCCGTGGGGTGCCGACGTGTTTGGAGCACGACCTGGCGGGAGAGGAGCCCGCTCATCTCGCCGCTGCTGCCGAGGGACCAGCGCCCGCGGTGGCGGGGATGGCGCCCAAGCAGCCCCATCGGTACAGGTCGAGATCGCCTACACCGACAGCCGGGCCATCATGCCCTTGGCATCTGCAAGCGGCGCATGGCTAACGGCCATGGCGCGGGGCCCCCGTTGCACAGAGGCGGCCAAGAAGTACTACTGCTACGGGTGCCAGCTGGTGGCCGAGGAGGATGGTTGGACTACGCATCGCATCCCAGGCCTCGACGCCCAGGCCGCCGCCCCGTCCAACCTGGGGCCGATCATCGACGACCGCGTGCGCGCCGAGGCTGTAGCCGCAGGAGCGCCAGCCATCATCGTGCGGACGGCGAACCAGATACCCGACGGGATGGACGGGTTCGGCAGGACAGCAAGCCCGGCGGGGCTGGCGCCGGCGCGCGGCGCGACGGGAAGGGAGGACCACCCCTTGTGCATCCTGACGCGAGGGGTTGAGGAGGCAGGAGGAGGACGAGGCGACACACGCGCTCGGAGGCCGCCGCTCCCGAGCCCCCCGACGTGCCCGACGCAGCCGCCGTGGGGAGACACGCTAACTCGAGGAGAGTTGGGAGGCCTTCTGAACGGGGCGGCTCGGGAGCGCTGGCGTCGCCGAGGCGAGGCGGCCTTGGCGCTGGAGTTCCTGAAGACACGGGCGAGCGGAGAGGGGCATCCGTTGGGCGTGGCCGAGAGGTACCAGCACACCGAAGGTTTCGATGACCTGGGAGATGCGCGCGACGTGATCGTTGAGTCACTCGAAGCCTTGGAGAGGGACCGCGGTTCTTTCATGTCGGACGACGAGTTGGAGAACCTTAGGCAGCTGGTAGAGCAGCTGAGGGAGAGGCGCGGCCTGAGCCAGGCGCATGAGGAGGAGGTGGCAGGAGGAGCTCGGCAGGAGGGACTGGCACGGCCAGTTCCTGTTCCCGCGCGGGCGCCCACACCTCCCACAGCGCGCCCAGCGGCGGTGGAGGCGCCTCCGGGCCTGGGAAGGACGCTCGAGTCCAGCCGACCCACCAGGGAGGAAGGGGGTCACACTCGAGGGTGGGAACCTAAGCGGCGGGCAACCGACCTGGGCGCTCAAGGCGTCGACCTGCGGGGCAGCACCGCGCGGGCAGAGCTGGGCCGGGGCCCGCCGTCGGGTCGGCCAGGGGAGGGCCCCACTCCACCTCCCATGGGCCCATTCGCACACAGGGCTGGGCCTACCATAGGAGTTCCTGCAAGGAGATCGCGGGTGAGTTTTGACGAGGACGATTACGGCCCGTCGGAGAAGGTTCGCTGGTCGGCGGGAGCCCTCGGCGATCCAGAGGAGAAGGACAACAAGGGCATGGTCAAGGTCATGGCTGACGTCGCGCACAACCTAGACTTAACGAACAAGCGGGCGGAAGACGCGGCGGCGGGGAAGATGGGCACCCTCCAGTCGATCACGAAGGACCACGAGCTGCTGGTGCTGGCGGCGCGCGGGTGCGGGAGGTTCCGGGTGGCCATCTGCCCGGGCGACCTGGGGCGTGCGCTTGTCAGGGCGCTCCTGCGCATGGCGGAGCATTCCTCGGCGTTGTTCAAGCACCATCGCTGGCCCACCCTGATCAACTACAGAATCGCCTTCGGCATCGCGTCAGGGTCCTGGGGAGGCAAGTCGGTGGAGACGCTGGCAGCGCACGCGCTCAGCGTGGCGGATTGGGTGACCTGCCCTGAGGAGCTGTTCGACGATTACGTACCCACGACAGAGTACAAGATCGAGCCGCGCCCGAAGCAGCCCGTGGACATGCTGAAGTGGGCACGCCAAGCTCGCAACGGTATATGGGCTGTGTGTTTGGCATATGGGGCCGAGCACTGGGACGAGAGGAGCGAGGCCCTGGACTGCCTCATCAGACAGCACGAGGCGAAGCCGCGGAAGTATACCGCTCGTTTCGTCCAGGACGCCTGGGAGGAGCTGAACGGGCGTTGGTGGGAGGAGCTTCGATGGAAGGCGAAGGATGTGCAGCGCTACTGCAACAAGGAGCTGATGAGGAAAGAGGACTTCATCTTCGACGCTCGGACGCCGACGCCCGAGGGACCGCCGCTGCTGACGCTGCCCACGACGTTCGAGGTGGAGGGCCCCGGCGGGTGCTTCGGGACGGTCATCTTCGAACGCCTGGTCAAGACCGCGGACAACGCCTACTGGGAGAACGCTCGCCGCGCCCAGCTGCGACCCCTGGCAGCGGGAGGAGTGGGGGGGGGTGAGGAGCGTCGCCCCGCAGGGGATCTGCCGCAGTCCCAGTCAGGCGGCGGAGGGGGAGAGAAGGTTGGCGCGCTGACAGGAGGAGGAGGAGGAGGAGGAGGAGCCCTGAAGGTTGGGGCCTTGAGGTCAAGCTCCCGCCTGAGGTCCTCTCGGCCCTGACTGGGCCGGAGGTCGCGGAATCAGTCAAGCGTGGGCCGAACGACTCCAAAGGGAAACCCAAGTGTTGGGATGCAGCGCGCCACGATGGGTGCTCGAAGACTGCCACTGCCTGCCGGCGTTCCCACGCGGAGGGCATCAAGAGCGCCGACCGGGCACACTGGACGGTGAAGGCGCAGTACATCAAGCGGGGAGGGCTGGAGACGGGACCGAAGATAAAGATAAATATCGAGGGCCGTCTCGCCAAGATTAAGCAGCTCCGGGCGGGCGCGCAGAAGGAGCACGCGGCGAAGGCGCAAGAGGGAAAGGATCAGGCAGCGCAGCGAGGAGGCCGGCGAGGAGGGGCATCTGGGGCCAGCCGCCCCGCGGCGATGGAAGAGGCTGCCAAGCCGCCCGGGGAGTACACGGAGTACACAGCCCAGGAGCGAGAGCTGCAGGAGGTGGCGCAGGGCCCCGACAAGAGTTGGACGCGGGACTACTGGGGCCAAGAGGCGGCCGTTCACCCGCCCGAGCTCTCAGAGGAGGTGCCGGAGGTGGCGAAGACTCGCCCGGCGATGGCGAGTCAGGTTAGGAGCTCGCCGGAGGCGAAGTTTGTCGCTGGCGCGCCGAGCCGTCTCCGGTCGCACTGTCACGGCCGCTTGCTGGACGGGCACCTCGGGGGCCAGGTCGCCCCGATCGAGGAGATCCTGCAGGACGCGGTGGAGCTGGGCGATGAGGAGTTGGCGTGCCAAGCCCGACCGTACCTGGCGTCACGAGTGGAGCGAGTCGGGGGAGAATTTGAGGGCCCAGAAGTTCAGGTGGGTAAAGTGGCGCGGGGACCGGCGGAAGAACCTGGTCGTGGTCGAGTCCATATCATTAAGGGGCGAATCTGGGACATCTTCGACTACAGGGACCAGCTGGCTGTTACCGAGGAGTTGGTGGAGCACCTGCCTGATTGCCAGGCAGGAGAGGCAGAGGAGAGGCAGTGTGTCTTCATTAACACGGCCGCGGCCCACCTGTACTCAAAGGGGGAGGGCGACCCGCCGGCGGCAGAGGTGATGGACCCTGAGGATGGAAAGGACTAAGATTTAGTCTTTTTTTTAAAACGCCCAAAAACCAAGTCAATTTATGTAACCAAAACAGGAAGTTAGTCAATTTATCACACAAACGAAAACGTTAGTCAATTTTCTACAAACACAAGCAAATTAGTCAATTTTCAAACGACGCAACATACTCGTCAATTTTTAATAAAAACATGTATTGTAATAGGTTGTGTAAGGGGTGCAACGCTTTGCTGCGCGCCTGGTGCCTCCCAGACGGGGGTTGCGACTGTCACGCCTGGCGCCCCCACGTGGGGCTTCGGTTTTTTTCGGTCCACGCGCCGTCGCCTTTCGCGCGAGGGCTCGGATTCACAGCGCGCCCACCTCGCCCCGCTGTGGGGCGGAGCGGTTTCGAGCGCGGGCTCGGGAGCTCGCGACCCCTACCCCCGACCCACCCCGACCCACCCCGACCCGCCCCGCACCGCCACCCTCAACAACCCCATAGGAAAACACGAAAAAACGCCTCCCGAAGAATAGGCAGTCGACGACTGCCCAAGCCGCCTCGGCTTGGGCAGTCGCCGACTGCCCAGGCCATGGCGGACGTGGACGACGACGGCGCGGCGGACAGACCATCGAGGGCGCGGCCATGCTCCAACGCGGAGCTCATGGTCCAGGAGCTTATCTTTGCGTCCCATTCCTCCCCTCACCTCTTCCTAACTGGTTCCATTCCTATCTGGTTCCATTCCTGGTTCCGCTAACTGGTTCCATTCCTATCCCCTCTTCTCGCCCGCCCCTCCCCCGTCCCCATTCCCCGTTTACCTTGGTCGCAACTCATCCTGGATCCCCCCACGTTCTCCTCCACCCGTCTCTCCCTCATCCGCCCCCCGTGCCCACCCAAGGAGTTCGCGCCCTTCGTGGCGGAGAAGGAGTGGCTCACCTACCCCAACAAGGAGGCCAAGGGCGACGGCGTCAAGCAGCACCGCGACACCGTCGTCCAGCGCGCCGCGCTGGTGGCCACGATGAGGCTCAAGGTTGACCCCAACCTGAGCTTCGGCCCCAAGGCGTGCGACGCGGCATGCATGCTGATTGCCAAGGAGAAGTTCCCAGACCTCAGCTCCTCGCAGTGCTCCATGTGGGCGAGCGAGAACTCTGCTAGGTCAGAGCGGTATGAATAGATGTATGAGAATGGTGATCATGATGATGATGATGATGACGATGATAATGATGATGCTGATGATGGTGATACTGATGATGATGATGATGATGCTGATGGTGATGATGCTGATGATGATGCTGATGATGATGGTGAAGATGATGATGACGATGCTGCTGTTGATGATGATGACGATGCTGAAGATGACGAGTATGATGATGCTGATGCTGATGATGACGATGGTGATGATCATACCGATGATGATGAAGATGCTGATGAGGGCGATGATGATGAGGACGATGAGGAGGACAACGGTGTAAAGGGCAATGAGGTGGTATAAGGCGGACCAACATGATGGGGGGGGGGAGATGGATGAGGATGGGGAGGACATGGACGAGGAGAATGGCAGTGATGCTAACGGTACTGATGCAGATAACGACGGCGGTGATGGTGGTGAGGATGATGATGACGGTGGTGGTGATGGCGATGACGAGCGTGATGATGTTGATGATGGTCATGATCGCGATGATGGCGATGTATGGGATGAGGACTATACAGGGATGGTGGTGGCGCTGATGATGGCGAGGGGAGAGCAGGAGGAGGAGACAACGCAGAGACAGAAAGAAAGAGAGAGAGGGAGAGAGAAAGAGAGAGAGAGAGAGAGAGAGATACATACATGCAAAAATGGCGACGTGGAGAACATGCATAAGCCAGAAAAGGCACGGCAAAGAGAGGAAGAGAGCGAGAGAGCGAGGGGGGGCGAGGTCGAGCGAGCGAGCGAGCGAGCGAGCGAGCGAGAGAGAGAGAGCGAGAGAGAGAGAGAGAGAGAGAGAGAGCGAGAGAGAGACATCGAGAGAGAGAGAGAGAGAGAGAGAACGAGCGAAACAAGTAGAGCAACTAGAGAGGGGGAGAGACGGCTATGTATATATATAGAGGAGAGAGAGAGAGAGGGATAGAGAGAGAGAGAGGGGGAGAGAGAACGAGACAGAGGGGGGAGATCGAGAGTGAGAGAGACAGGGAGAGAGAGAGAGAGAGAGAGAGAGAGAGAGATAGGATGAGATGAGGATGCGGAGGGAGGCGCGTGCGGTGCGGGGGGGCCGGTCCAGAAGGTTGCGCACGCTGGCCAGGCACGTGTACAAGGTGGTGTCACGCAAGTCGTGGCCGAAATGGTTCGCTGACGCAGTCAAGGATCGCACGCTGATTAACCAAATGCGCATAACGCACGCACGCACAGACGCACGCACACACGCACACACACACACACGAACTCACGAACACATACACACACACTCACACTACACACACCACCACCACCATCACCACCACAAACACACGAACACAAATCCAAGAATCACGAAAAATGGTCGACCATGTTTCGACCACTTTACGACAATGGTGTGACATCTTGCAATCATGTTCCGCGCCCCCAGGAGCATGGCCTCACGCCGGATGACACCTGCGACGGGGACGATGATCAGGACGAGAAGACTGGATACGGGAATTTGGAGGAGTGGGTGTCCACGTACAAGTTCAAGCAGATCGAGTACAAGATGGCATTCGACGAGACCATGGACAGCATGATCAGGACGAGATCGAATGGAGCAGGGAAGAAGATACCAGAGCCGCCAAGCAAGACTGAACGTGATGAACATGGCAAGGTGATCGCCCATTGGCCCGACGGCATGAGGCACAAGTACCTGGACACACGAGGAGACGGAAGCACCACGAAGAAAGGCAACACGCGCATCCACGCCACCACCATGGGCACGGGTGATCGCGCAGAGACCCTCTACATCAAGATGCGCAACAACCAGCCGAAGGGCAAGGAGATGCAGCATTTGTGCACCCTCGTCCGCATACACCCCGACGGGACCAACGAGCAGTTGACGCAGGTCGACGCCGCGTGGTTCTCTGGCGGCCAGGCCCCAATGCCCACGACAATGCTGAACCATTGCGCCTCTCCCCCGTCTCCCTGCCCTTCGCGGCTGGGATCGGGGAGGGGGTGCGATGGTTCTGCGCGTCGCGGGTTCTACACAGGACGAGTCCATCAAGTTCACGAAGAAGATCCTCGACGCCATCAAGGGGGGCTCGATCTACAGCAAGCAGGAGGCCGACACCATGAAGAAAACCTTGATGAAGGAGGGCGGCATCACCAAGTCCGCGCCTCCAACTTTGAAGCGCCCAGCAGCTGCGGCGCCACCCGTAGCAGCCACTGGCCACGGCGCCGACGGGGGCGCCGCGTTCGAAGCCGATGGAGCTGATGGCGACGACCCAGCCGAAGATGGAGATGTAACAGCAGGGGTGGAGGTGGATGCGCCTGCGGAACCAGAACCAGCTGCAGGGCCAGGCGGAGATGACCCGAACATCACCCCCAAGAAGAGGATCCGCACGAAGAAGTCCTCGCATGACATCATCCGCGAGGCGCTCGACATGTCGCAGTCGCAGTCGCAGGTCGGCTTGGACAGCGTCCAGGTCAAGCGCCAGGGGTCCCAGGTGGGCAACGAGACGGTCGTGCAGGCGGAGGTGGAGGCCACCAAGGAGGATTCCAAGGGTGATAAGGTCCGATCGTGTTTCTGAGTCAGCTAGATTCCAACGCCCCGGAACATTAATGATCACGTTGCCCCAGAAACGCACCCACCCCTCCGTTGCAACCCCCCCCCCCCCAACCCGCTACACACCCAAAAACACGAAGCACCCCGAACGATGTTGTTTTTGAAAATTTGGCCCCGATCGTTGATTGTTCTCTTGGGAGGATGCCCGTGCAGACCCAACGGCCGCGGAGTCCGACTCTGACTGCCTCCTCGGTTCTGCGAGGATGCCAGGGGCCGATGATTACGCTGAGGCCAGTCGGCTGTTGTTGGACCGCTCGGGTTCTGATTCTTCGTAGTCTCAGTCTGCGAGCTGAGGATCATCATCCGTGGATGCGCCGCGTTCCGTCAGACGTCCGAAAACATGGTTGCCCTGCCGCGGTGGATGAGCCGCGGTCCGTCAGACGTCCGAAAACTGGGGGTAGGCCGCTAGGCCTGCCCCCGGGCAATGTGCATTGGATATCGTGATTCCAGCAGGGGTCTGGGTCGGCGGGGTGGGCTGGGGTCGGGCAAGGTTTGGGGTCCAGATCGGTTACCAGTTGTTGTTAGTCGTGCGGCGTTGGGGGCTACATGGGTTTGCTGTGAGTTTGCCTGGGGATATTGTCTGGCAATCGCCTGGGCGGTCGCGATGGCTGAGACTTCTAAAACAAAGATTGTTCATGGTTGTTTGTATCGGGTGCGTCCTGGGTAAGTTTGTCGCAAAACAGCGTGTCGGAATCGGACAACCTTTGGGCATGCCCACCCAATGCCGCCCCCGACTCCTCCGCATTAGTGCTCAAAGGTCCCGATCAGGTTCGTTTCAGGTCCATCGCTGCATGTATACAGAACCAATCACCAAAGAGATGATGGACAGCCCGCGCGCGGGCACCGTTATCCACGGGCTGCTGGTGAAGTCGACTGCGACTGCGCCCGCGCCCACGACGGCGCCTCCCTCAGCACGCGCCAGCGGTCACGGCAGTGAACCTGGGTCGGCGCCGCCTCGAACGCCTCAGGAACCAGTGCAGGTGGACGACTTACCCCCTGATAGTGGCCACGGTTGGGTCGACAGCATGGCTTCGTTCACGGCGCCGACCACCCTGGAGCCCCGCGACGTCGGGAGTAAGGAACCAGCGACGCAAACGGTCCCCGACTCTCAGGGCGACCAGCTTCCAGAAGGTCAGGGCACTGGCATGGGGTACCTCAGCCCCCAGGAACGGCACGGTAACCATTAAAAAACACTTCCGATAAAGGGGGCTCGCAGACGTTTTTCGGTTTGCAGGGGTGGGCCCAGGCGGGTCTGTACTTCATTGGGCAGATCGCATGGATGATCCAGATCAGGAGGGGGAGGAGGAGGAGGAGCATATGTCAGGGGAAGCAGCGAGTTAGCCCCAGGACCACAAGGGGGATGACGACGCGTCCCTGGCCGAGATCGCGTCGCGCTGGGGCATCGCAGTCCAGCAGAACCCCTTGCGCTCGACCCCGTGCCAGTCGCAGCCCGTCCTGCCAGCGGCAGGTGAGTTGGCGAACCAGTGCATGGTGTCCGCGGGGAAGGCGCACGTCTCGGAGCAGGTGGTTGTTTCGTCGCAGGTCGCAGTCTCCGAGCAGGTGACGGTTTCAGGCCAAGTTGATGTTCCATGCGGTGTCCCTGGCGAAGCTCGGGTCGCCCATCCAGACGGTCAGCAGCTGGCGCCACCGATCCAGCAACCACCAGTCGGCGTTGCCGACGGCAGCGACCTCCGCGGGCTCCCAGCAGACCCCAGCAAGCACCACGGGGAGATTCCTGCGATGGACTACCTCGGGAACAAGCTGATGGACATGTACAAGGCGGAGCATCGCATCAAAGGAGTGCGGAATAAAGCTTGTATCCACAATCCCACACGCCTAATGTAAAATTTACCGCGGCAGCGTTCAGATACACGAACGTGCCGCGCGATGTCAACATGTGCTTCTAGCACATACGCACGCGCACACACAACCACACGCACACACACACACCCACACACACCCACACACCCACACACGCACACCCACCCACCCACCCACCCACCCACCCACCCACACACACACACACACACACACGCACACACACACACACACCCACGCCACCTACCCACCCACCCACCCACACACACACACGCACACAAACACACACACACACAACCACGCGCAAACCACCTATCATAGCACACCTCCCCCGCCAGGAGATGGCGACGACACGGAGGCCGCCGCCGGCGATGACGACAGGGACATTGCGCTCGAGGAGGCGTGCCACAGCAGGACGCCAAGGGCGGAGATGGAATACGGAGGGTGAGGGATGCGTTAGGGTGGTCGGGGGATGGGGGTAGGATTAATGAAGGAGGCGGTACATGTGGAGAGGGGCATTGAGGAACACACGAGGGAGGTGATGATGGCGTGGGAAGATATGAGGACACGATAACGTGGGATGGGGAAACCAGGACAACACGGATGATGCGAATGACGGGTGAGCACGAGGGGGGGGGGGCACGGATGACGGGAGCAATGGCGAAGATAGTGTTGACGATGATGGTGATGATGATGAGGTTGATGATGATGATGATGATGCTGATGACGATGATGGTGATGATGAAGATGGGGATGATGCTGATAATGGTGATGATGGTGTTGATGTTGATGATGATGCTGATGCTGCTGATGATGGTGGTGGTGATGAGGATGATGATGGTGATGATGTTGATACCGATGACGAGTATGGTGTTGCTGATGATGCTAATGGTGGAGATGATGCTGATGGTGATGATGCTGATGCTGATGTTGGTGATGTCGATGCTAACGATGGTGATGTTGATGTTGCTGATGCTGATGATGATGATGATGATGATGATGATGATGATGATGATGATGGTGCTGGTGCTGATGGTGATGATGGTGATGCTGATGAGGCGGATGTGGAGGATCACGATGAGGATGACTAAGATGAGGTACAACTGTCTAGAGCTTCGGAGCAGGAGCTGCAAGAAGGCGAGCAACATGGGCCAGCGGTTCAAGCGCTACATCGACCCGAACGACCCGCAGGCCAAGCAGGACGCCAAGAAGTACGCCTGCCTCCAGGGCCAGACAGCGAAGGAGGCCTTCCGCCTCCAGTGGTGCGACCAGCTCTTTGCGGTCTACCAGAAGAAGAGGCCACGACGGGATGGGGGGGGGGGCAGAGTCGGAAGGGGTGTAACAGAGGAGACGGAGGAATGACTTAGTCACAAGGAAGGAGATCAAGGACAGGATTAGGGAGGAGCAGGATGAGTCGGCTGCATTAATCAAGACACCGACTCATGAGGAAAGAAAGTTGGAGATCAAGAGGAGGATGCAGATACGGGAAAGGAGGCAGTGTGGAGGGAGAACGGTGGAGGAGAAGGAGAGGAGCAACAGGGCAAGGGGTAGCGTTCAATCCACGTCCAAAGAGGCGCTTCACGCAGACGTCGTAGGAGGCTGACGAGGAGTGGGGGGAGTACGAGCCGTTCGAGCGCGTCGCGGGGCTCCAGAGCTCGCACGGCGTGACTCGCACAGGGCTGCAGGCGCTCGGGGCGGGGTGGACGGGGGGGGGGGACTGGACAGGAAGGACGGAGAGGTGGACGGAGGAGGGCGGACACGGGGGGAGGTGGGCGGAGGGGGGACGTGCAAGGAGGAGAAGGAGGAGGAGGAGGAGGAGGAAGAGGAGAAGGAAGAGGATGAGGAGGACGGGAAGGAGTAGGAGTCGGAGGAGGAAGAAGAAGAAGAAGAGGATGAAGAAGAGAAGGAGGACGGACCAAAGGAGGATGACGGAATATGGGAACGGGAACCGTTCGCATCGTCCCCCCCCCCCCGCCCGACCCAGGCAGCAGCAAACATCTGCGCTGCCTGCATCAAGCTTGGCGGCAAGTGGTGCAGGTACAACGCGTGGAGCAAGCGGATGGAGTATCTCTAGCTATCGCGCTGTCGCGATCCGCCGCTCCCCGATCAGAGAGAGGAAATAAGGAAGGCGGGATGAGGGCGGGAGGCGAAAGATAAGCGACGAGGGTGACAATGGGTAACTGCGCGATCTGCCGCATGGTCGCGTTGCGCTGCCACGCGGATTGCAAGGCGGGCTTTCGGAACAGATTCGAGACGGCGCGGTCCCAGTGGCAGGACGATCATCCAGACTATGTTGCGCCAGATTTCGAGAAGGCGCCCGACGAGTCCAAGCGCCAGAAGACCGAGCACCCGACGGCGGATACGGCGAGCAGCTCAGGGCAGCAGCCGCAGCAGCAGCCGCAGCAGCCGCAGCAGCAGCAGCAGCAGCAGCAGCAGCAGCAGCAGCAGCCAGCGGCGGAGTGCCGCACGGCGCCTGGGCAGTCCGCTGCTGCGAGCCGCGGCGGCGGGCAAGCGCCCGCGGCGGCAGGGGAGCTCGGCGGCGCCCCGCTGGTGGCAGCAGAGGATACACGCGGGAAACAGTTTCAGGTTGTTTCCCGAGCTTGGGGTTCGGGCGGGGCCCTGGAGGCCGTTGCCGAATCGAGCCCCCAGGCATGGGAGACAGCCTCGAGCTGTTTCCTGTCGAGGAGACGAAGACGGGCGATGCCGAGACTCCCCCTGCCAAGCGGCAGCGCACCAGCGAGGCCCCGATTCTCGAGGCGAAGGCCAAGGTCAAGAGCACGATCAAAGGCAAGAGCAAGGCAAAGCCCAAATCCAAGTCCAAGCCGCAGCCGATGCCGTCGCCGTCGCCAGTCGAGGATGAGGCCGCTGATGAGCAGACGGACAAGGCCCGCAAGAAGGAGCAGCAGAAGGAGACGCAGCAGATCGTGAGGAACGCGCAGTCCAGCATCGCCCTCTACAGCCAGGCGCGCACGCAGGTCAACACGATGATCGAGGTGGTGCAGAAGGGCGAGGACAAGAAGTGGGCGTGGGCGAAGGATGACGAGTTCTTCCAGAAGATGAAGGACGGCGCTCCCCACTCTTCATCCTCCATTACTTAGTTCCCGCCTCGCCATACCTCTCCAGGAGCAGCTGGCGGTGGTGGAGAACCTGGCCGGCCCGATGACGTTCCTCAAGACCTGCGTGATGTACGACCTCGCGCAGGTGAAGGGCATGTACGACGAGTCCACCTACGTGAGCTGCCTCGGCAAGATCCCCGAGAAGGTGAACAAGCCCGTGGCCAAGCTGAAGGCGCTGCAGCTTCGGGTCCAGCAGCTCTACGACCTCAAGAATGCCAAGGTGGAGCTCTCGGGGTCGGACTAGGTGTGCGCGTTGAGCTACGCGGCCGCCGAGTACACTGAGCCCTTGATGGGCATCGGACGCCGCTCTGAGGAGCGGGCGCGAGCAGACATCGCTCGCGAGATGCTCTGCTTGTTAGGGGGGAGGCGTGGGTCCGCATGCCCACTGCCACGGGAACTTCAGGTAGGAAGGAAGGATAATAACTGAGTCCCCCCTCCCCCGTCTCCCGTCCTTCAGCTGGCCCCCAACGTGAAGCGAGGTTTGTATGAGGGAAGAAGGGGTGATAAAGAACACTAAACGGTATGAACAATGCGAATTGGAGGGGGGCGGCAAACGGGACGACGAGTCATGAGCAGGAGGGAGGACGCACACCATCAATTTCCGACGGCAGTGACCGTCAGAAGGAGGCGTTGTTGGCGCTTTCGGGGACGTGCGTTTACCCGCAGCGTTGGCCGAAGACCTGCCCGACAGGGCGGCGCCACCCGCCCCCCGCCCCTCCGTGGAGTCGAGGTTCGCGATCAGCATTGGGATGGCGAATGGCAGATCGGCAGCGCAGAAACTCTGCGACAGGCATGCGCCGAGACAGGCCAGACGCGTCGAGGCAAAGCTAGGGCCCAACGTCAACGCTTCCGAGGTGTGTATGTAAACGGGGCTCGCTCGTCGCCCACAAGCTGGATTCGGACGGAACGCAACCGCCGTCAGAAATGATGGGAATCGTATGCGAAAACCAAGGCCGCGCATGAAACACTCGGGTCAATTCAGGAAAAAATCTGTAACGCTGGGGTCGGCACGCAAAAATCCCGATCGCACAGCTGTCGGGACCACGAGACAACCCCGACCATTTTTCGACCATTTTTCGACCACTTTCCGACCATTTTCAAGACGTTGCGACCATTTTTGCTACAATCCTTGTAAAATAACAGTGTTTGGTGCATGGTCGCTGCGACCATTTTCCGACCATTTCGCGACCATTTTCCGACTATTTTCGGCCTCCCCGACCATTTTTGATGCCTGATGGCGCGTGCCGACTCGGCGCGAGCAGCACAACAAAAAACCAGGATGTCACTCGGTCCCGACGGTCGCGCGACACTTCGGGCGGGGAATCGATGCGCCCGACCCGCCCCGCTGCCCGATGGATGGAGGACGGGGGGGATATCGGTATAGGAGGTTGCGGAGATCGGGCGGTGACACGTGAGGGCGGGTCGGGCGCTTGGCCGAGGGGCAATGATAGGGGGGGAGTGGCATAGGGGGTGCGCATCGGCGTGGAATCGACGATGCATCACCGATAGATCGGCGATATGCCCCCGGCAGCAAATCAGGACCTTCCTGGGCGGGTTGAGGCTATCATACCCCGATCGGCGATCAATGTGTACTTAGGGATCGATGCGCCTATGCCCTATGCCGATCTCCCCCCATATCGTTGCCCCTAATTGGCTCCCCCCAGAGTTTTGGCCGCCCCCCCGCCATAATTCTGGTTGCCCCCCCCGCGCCCCAACAGGCGCGGCCGAAGCGGGGACCTCCTCCACAACGGTTTCGAGATCAAGCTGCGCCGATCGGCGTGCCCGCAGACTTCATGCATATGACGCAGCAGGCGCCCGCCACTACCCTTTTGTCTTCCTGCTCCCCAACGCAGTCGTATCGGCCCCGCGTGGGCCTCTGCACCACACTCTCGCAGTCGGGTCTCTGGCCGCTCGGTGGGCCTCGCGTGGCCAGTCGGGGGCGCAAAGCAACGCAACGCACTACGATACAACGCACTGTGGGCTGATAGATGATCGGATTGAGGTGAACTCGGTGTTTGGGCGGTTTGCAAGTTACGCTCGTATTCGGTCATCGTTGTATACACCGTCGCTTACGGATAAAGCACTCACCACATGCGCCGCTGCACCTACCGCACCCTATCGCACACCGCACACATCGCCACGCACGCCTAAGCTAACTTCAAATATGCTAAGCGAAACGCACCCCATCACAACAAGCACGAGGATCAACAACACCATAGCATGATCAGCACCGCCAACATCTAGACCCGTCCTGTAGCAATTTTGGCTGTCCTTTCAGAGATGGACCATGTCGCGGGCGCCCCGTGGGACGATGCGAATGCTGCCAGGGAGCGGGCGCGTCTCGATGCTGGTGCCCAATTTGGACATCAGCTCATCAAGATGTATGCAGGTGTGCAGCCGATGACAGCGGTATCACTTTGCACTCTCGCGTTCTATGCGTGGAAAGGTGGTTTGGATCATGAGCTCGTGCGACGGCTGGCTCTGAGGCCAACTCAGGGATCGCAGGGCAACTTCCAACAGCACCTCGATAGGGTCGTCGATCGGATGCCGTCTGCACAATTCTACTGGATTGATGTGCCAATGCACGGGGTGGACGGGACACGGAGGCGCAAGTCGCTACCAGTGATACCCATGTGGGAGGCGCTTGAGCGAGAATTAGCATCTACTCCTGAGCTGAGACCAGACAAGTTGTCTGAGGACATCAACGCGCAGGAGTGGTATCGGCTGTATCCGTGGGCGGAATGCAATGCCCGCCGAACCCCTGGCCATGTGCGACCATGGTTCGACCACATATCGATCAACGATCGACCACACTTATAGACAAGCTGACTCACCGCCTGGTTCGCCCGCCAAGCGGGCGTGCGGACCAATGGCACCCTGCCATGCAGAGACGTGACCCAGCTGGGCACAGGCCACTGATGCTGGCGCTCTATGCTGATGGCATACGCTACACGAGGAGCGACAGGACTGGTAAATCAGACAGCCTCCTCTTGGTGACGATGCGCACGCTTGCGTCGCGACGCCGCCACCCCCTGGCAGTAATTCGCAAGAGTGAGATGTGTCGGTGCGGGTGTCGGGGCTGGTGCACAATATTCACCCCCTGGTCGGGTGTCCGCCGCCCCCCCCCCCCCCCCCCATCCGCCGTGTCACGCGTGAACGTCGCCAGTGACGTCTGCAACGTACATGATGGCGCGTGCTTGGTGACCGCCCATGGACATGCAACGAAGTGGCACATGGCAACCTACCTGTGCCTCATTACTGGGGCGTGCGGATATCCATTGATGCTCTTCTTGCGATGGTGCGTTGCCGCATGCCTCGAAGGAAAAGTGCCACCATGCCGCCGCGACGGGTCTAACTGGTTGCTCGGCGATCCTCGCGGAGAGCGATCTGGAACCGTTATTCCCATGGCTGCACTAATTTGGATCAAAGGCGACCCCATCGAGCAAGCCATCACCTTTGGCTTGCGAGGACTCGCGTCACAATATCATCCATGCATGCTGTGCGCCACTATGGCAGAGAACATGCACGACTACGACGAGGTGACGTTCGCGGACGACCTCTGGGGGAAGATGGGGCCAGACGAGTACGAGGCGGCGTGCCAGAAGTGCGAGATCGTAATCTACCTGCTGCACGAGGACGATCGACAGGAGGCGGGCGCGGGCATGTGTGATTGTTTTGTTGTGTTGCCGTTCCCCATCCCGATTTCGAGACCCTCCTTTTCACTGCATTCCTAAACTATGTGTTGTGTGTTGTTAGCCCCAGGTGCTGCGCCGTGGAGGGCTGTATTGGGACGGCAGGAGGGGGAACGTCCGTGGTCGCACGCTTTCTCGCGACGTGCCATCCCTTGGGCTACGTGCTGGCGACAGGCTGGAACCATCTCCCCACCTCGTCGATGTCGCCGACTTCCCTGACATAAGCTTGCCTGCTGTTGTCCGCTTCTGGAGGCCGACAGTGGTCGGGAACCAGGTGGTTGACCCCTTGCACCGCCGCAACCCTTTGTTCGACCTGGCTGTGCACGTGAGCCCGTCACTGTCGTTGTGCATGGACGTGCTGCACGTGCTCTACATGGGCGTGCATTGTCGGCTTGTGGCTACTGTCCTCTGGCGTCTCCTCAATGCCAACCCGTGGAATATTCATGGGTCCTCTGACGTTGCGGTGGAGGCAGGCCTGGTCCGACTGAAGTCCCACCTCCGGGCTTGGCACGACCGATCGGGAGTTCCAACAGGAGATCGCGCGCAGGATCTGACAAGGTCCATGCTGGGCAAGGATATGGGATGCCACGTCGATGGCCCCTCCCCTGCCTAACCCTCCATCCTTTTTCACCCTCCCCCTCTCACCCCGAACCCGCCCCCACATCCCCATGACCCGCTCGCCTCCCCCATCCTTGCCCTCTACGGAGGATTATCCGCACATGAAGACAATGGGGTGTGAAACGAACGGTCTCTTGCCATGGTGCCTGGTGCTGCTCGATGAGTTCGGGGCGCGTCTGGAAACTGGGCAAGCTCTGAAGCGATGTTGCGAGACGCTGAAATCCCATGTCGAGATGCTCCGAGAGTGCCCAATCAGACCGAGCGCTGAGTACGCGGAGCAGTTGTGGGCCCAATGTAAGGAACATTTGATCGCAACTAATGATGCAGGCATCGAGTACCTCCACAAGCACCATTTCTGGACGCACATGGTGAGACGGGTTATGCGCCATGGCCCGCCGTATGCAGCTGCTGTGTTCCTTGATGAGACGTTGAACTTGGCCGCTGCCACTGTGGGGGCTGCCTGCCATGAGGCGAACTGGGAGGCGAGGCTTTTCGAGCGTATCAACTTGTACGCTACGACAGGTTTGGGGAACGCCTCTCATTTTTTCGGTAGCTCGTGAACTGGCGTAAGGTTTCACCATTGGCACTAGCATCGCGCAACATTGCGCAACTGCGAGATTTGATATAACCTCATCATCACCACCACGATCATGGTCAGCATCCTCATCCTCGTCATCAGCACTACCACCCTCATCACAACCAACCTCATCATCATAGCAATAGTATGTTCAATCGGTATCTTCATCTTAATATGGATCCTCATCACCCGTATCATCTTCATCGTCGTCTCGATCGTCATCACCATCATCATCATCATCACCATCACCATCATCATCACCATCATCATCATCATCCTCATCCTCATCTTCATCATCAGCATCATCATCAGCATCACCACCAGCAGCAACAACATCGCCATCACCATATCGCCACAATCGTCATCATCGCCATCACCATCATCACCATCACCACCACCATCGTCATCACCATCATCGTCACTGTCATACCATGCGCTGTCTAATTACATGACCCTCTGCCCAACCGCAGCGGTAATCCGAGCCGCCAACCAATTCGCCCAAAGAAACGCCAGAAGGAGGTTCCAACGACCAGTTCGCGACCATTCTGCGACCATTTTGCGACCATTATGCGACCATTATGCGACCATTTCGCGACCATATTGCGACCATTTTTGCAACCATGTTGCGACCATTTTGCGACCATTTTGCGACCATTTTGCGACCATGTTGCGACCATTTTGCGACCATGGCGCGACCATGTTGCGACCATGTTTGCGACCATTTTTGCTACCATTCTGCGACCACTTTGCGGGAATGGGGTTGTCAAGCAAACCACCTCTCCCCATCCTCTCACACCCCCCCGTGTCGCGACAATCTCTCCACGTCCTCGCAAACCTTCTGCTCACCCCTACTTGTACGAATCTCTCCTGCGTGTAGGGGGCACCGGTTTCCGCATCCTCATCTGTACTGCAACCTCCTAATCATCCGTGTCAGCGTTGTTGCCTCCCCTTCAACGCCGTGCCAACATAGGGCCCCCCTCGTCCTCGACGCTTCCCCATCGGGCCCCCATGCCGCCTCCTGGAGCAAGAATGACGCGGGGGAGAGGTGCCGAGAGGCGCCAGACGTTCGGTACATTTTTTTTGGGGGGGTGCGGGTGAGGGGCGGAGGTGCTCAGTCTGCCGTTCACCCCATCAGTCCTAGCCAAATTACCTGCTATCGGGCCAGGCCATTCCCTGCTTACCCGTTCTCCAGGTTCTGCTCCAGGGGATGGCGGTGGCGATGGGGGCTGGATTCGCGCCCGCCGCTCGCCCAGAGGCTGGGGACGCAGCCCCCCCCCAAAGATGCCTCGCGCATTTTTGTGCGAGACGGCCCAACAAGCCCCGAAGAGGGCTCCGAAACGGCCCAAGATCGCCCAAGAGGGCCCCAAACAAGACGGCCCCAAGACGGGCCCAAGAGGGAACGCGAACCAACAATTCGAGCACTCCGCCCCAAGAGGCCCCCAATCGATCCCCTAGAAGCCCACCTCGACAAGGCCGATTCGTCCCTGGGCCCGTCTGTCGATAGCGATGGTTGCTCACCGAGCCGCAGACGGAGAGTTGAGGCTGAGCTTGAACGCCGCAAGGTGGACACACATGTGAAGTATAATATGCGCGCGGGGGCGGGGAGGGGGACATGGGGTGGACAAGTGATGGACATGAGGAGGAGGAGGAGGGGAGAGGCGGACGATAGAGGAGGATACGTGAGGGTGGAGATGCGCCCGTGACATCCAGGAGCTCTACGAATGACATCGCCGCGCAGAGAGAGAGAGAGAGAGAGAGAGAGAGAGAGAGAGAGGGCGAGAAAAAAAGAGAGAGCTGCGCACCCTGAGGGGAAAACCTAGCGGGAGCACTGGCAACACAAGCACCAATATTAGTAGGCCAAATTCGGCCCAACGGAAGCCCGACGGTAGTCGTTTTCGATGCGGTGACTCCTGCGCGTCGCTGCCCGTGCCCTGTCGCAGAAGATTCATATGCGAGGAGTGCCGTCTACGGCGAAGAAGGCGGTAGCGAACACGTCACGCATGTATTTTCTCATAATCCAGGGTTTCGCCCGATTCACCCGTCGCCCCTGGGGGATATGGGGGGCGCGTTCTGGACAGAATTTTAGGGTGAATGCGACTCCAGCCGTGGCAAAGAGGGCCTCCCGTGAAGCCAAACACACGAAACCACAAGAGAACTAGCGACATCGGTGCAGTTAGCTTCTTTGCCCGTGATGATCGAATCTCAAACTTAGCTTGCGGGGGCGGTTGGCCTTGAGACATGAGTTCGGGGAGGGGGCGTTGCGCGCGGGCTGTCGCCGCAGGTGGGCCCCCTGCCACAGAACGCCTCGGTGGAGTCGATCGTCCACGCGGCGGAGATGCTGACGATGGGGTGTTGGGGCACCGATCGTTTCAGACACGGTGTCGAGCTCTGTTCGGGCTGGGGGGGGGGGGTACTCCTACTGGTTTCGGAAGAGCCACGGCGCCGAGACCCACGAATTCGACCGCGAGACCCGCAGCCTTGATGAGGACCTCTCCACCGTCAGGATATTGTTTTATTTTCGAATGTCGGGGTACTGACGGCACGCCAATACACTGTAAAAGTTTGTTGTGCACACACTTGTACATATACACACGCACTAGGGGATCTAGAATTGGATTGGGACGCACGTGTACTACTGCACGGGAGCACTATAAATGGGAACACGAGGACGGCAAATGGTGCACACTGGGGAGGAGGGGTGGTCTGCTATCGAAACGAAGTGCTTCCTTCCATCCAGCGGCATCGCGTGGGCGATCATGCTCTTACTGACGGTCGTGCCGAACGGTGTTGTGTTTATGGCGCCGCCGTGCAGCGACTGGACGTGGCTGAACTCTTACACAAGTGGCAGGTACTTGTCTGAGTTCGGACACGTGGGTCACCCAGGCGTGAAGGCGTCGAACACGGTCGCTACTGCTGTGTCTATGTTGATGTGGATGTGTCACATGCGTGGCTTATACTACATGGTTGAGCAACCGAAGGACAGTTCTATGTTTAAATTTCCAGCTATGGCCTCGATGATTGAGATGACGAATGGATCGAAGCTGCTCACCTACCAAGGCCCGTTCGGGGCCGCAATCCCGAAGCCCACAGTCCTGCTGCGCAATATGGGTGACGAGCTGACGGCGTCTTTGGTGAAACCGTCGCCGCCGAGGGGCTCGATGAAGGCGAACGTGTGTTGGACATCGAACGCTGGGGTCTTCAAAGGTGCCCTGGGCCAACGTTACAACTTAAACCGCCGAGGAGGAGAAACGAGGGAGGAATCATGAGGTGGACGAACCACGACAATACGTGACTACCTGTTGGTAGGACCGTGGGGGCGCGGGCCGAACAGGGTGGACGTAGACGTGGAGGACGAATGCGGGAAGGTTCGGAGCACGAGCAGGGAGGAGGCGAGGAGAAACACGAAGGGCGATTCAAGAACGTCGGAGGATAGGAACTGACATGCCGACTCGGTACATCAGTCTTGCGACGGGGGGGGTCGGCAGGGGGAGGGCCATGAGGCGGCGGGGTGTAGATAAGGGAGGATGGGGGTGAGGAGGATGGGCGGGAGTACGGAGGGTGGTGGGTGGAGGCGGTGCCGGAGGGAGCGAGAGTGGGTGGCGATGAGCTGGGCCCATCGGGGGCTGGCATACGACAAGCAGTCGAAGGGAGAGAGAGGGGGGGCGACGGCAGGCACGTCCGACCTGAAGGCCACAGAGCACTACCCCACCTCGTTCGCCCAGGAGCTCGCGAACGTGGCCGCGCGGGCCGTCGGCCTGGTGTAGGCCCGATCGCCTCCAGAATTTGATGTTGAATTCCGTGCCTGCTGGGTAATGGTGCACCCGCCCCCCGTGTACCAACCTGTCGCATTCCTGGCCCCTCGCATCCATGTCCCGTTTCGATTCCCGTGCGTTCTCGTCGAAACTGGGATCGCCTTCAGCGCCCCATCCATCGCCCCCCAATCTGCTCGCAATTCGCGTCATCGTCCTCGTCCTGATCCCACCCCGTGCCACCCCTCCCCACCATCGCCTTCGTCTTCTGCATCGCGCATATCACCGATTCCCCCTCCCCCCTTTCAGATTACCCCAGCGTCCCCATCGCCGACATCGCATCCCGCATTATCGTTTCCCCCACCCCTCTATTCTCCATCACCCTTCGACCCCGCCCACTTCAGTCGCGTCGAAGGTCCGACGTTCGCCCCACCTGTTGAACACCACCCTCGGGCCGCCCCGCGTCGGAAGCGAGGCGGGGGGTGGAAAGGGGGACGGGCGGGCGCATGGCGCCTGACTGGGTGTTGAGCCCACTCACACCACACGAGGGGAAACGGAGAGTAGACGGGCAGGAGGGATGAGGAGGATAAGGGCGGTTGGCTAGGAGTAGGACGGGACTGTGTAGATCGACGAGGGGGGAGAGAATGAGACAGAGATGCCGCGAAAGAGCGAGAGAGAGAGAGAGAGAGAGAGAGAGAGAGAGAGAGAGAGACAGGAGAGGTCGGCATAGAGAGAACGAACGAGGGAGAGATAGACAGAGTGATGATTGTGAATATCTATATACAGAGAGAACGGGAGAGGGGGAACGGGCGATATAGACAGATCGAGAGACACATACAGATAGAGATAGAGCGAGAGAGATGGGGAGAGAAGGGGGGGAGAGAGAGAGAGAGAGATAGATAGAGCGGGAGAGGTACCGACATGCATAGATGTATATATATATAGAAAGAGAGAGAGAGAGAGAGAGAGAGATCTAGAGAAGGGGGCGAGAGGGATAGAGTGAGAGCGAGTCGGAGGGGGACCGGTATATCTATATGTATGTGTGTATATATATATATCGAACGAGCGATCAAGCGATATACAGAGAGCGAGAGCGAGAGCGATAGAGAGAGCGAGAGCGAGAGATAGATAGAGATAGAGCGAGAGAGATGGAGATAGAGGTAAACGAATGCGATATACATGCATACATATATATATACACACATATATATAGATATAGAGAGAGGGAAACCTATCTACATCTATGTACATACATGTATACGCGTGCCATGGCTGGGCGTCTTGCTAGAGGGAGAGGGAGAGAGCGAGAGAGAGATAGGTAGAAGGGGGGGGGACAGAGACATAGAGGGAGAGATAGAGAGAGCAATACCAATCCATTTGGCAGGGAACAGGAGCGCAATGGTCTGCACTGCGTACATATACGTGCAGACATGCGAAAAAGAACAATGTATAGAGAGGGATCACGATCTATACATATATATATATAAGGATAAGGACATATACGGGTTCACTTAAAGCGATGATGTGGAGGAATATGGATCGGGTGGAGAGGATGATGCACGATCGGGAGATGATGAGGAACAGTCGAATGCCTTTCCCAGGCCTTTTTGCTGCTGCTGCTCTTTCCCACTCGCCCTCATACCCCATGTTTTTAAGCCTCGCGATCCTCGATATCATTATCATTATCGTTCTGCTTACGTCTCTCCTCGCCTTTTCCCCAGCGGGTTGTTTCAGCCTTTGTCCCCGCCTATTCCTTCCACCTCTCCCCCTCCTCTGCCCGCTCCTCTTTTTCTCTTTCGCCACCCCCTCCGTGCCCGCTATCCTCGTGCGCTATCCCTATTCACTCCTCTCCTCGTTTGCCTGCCCCCCTGCCTCCGCTGCTGCTTCGCGCTGGCGCGGCACCGTTACTGGATCGAGACCGCGACCGCCCCCGCGGTCGCGGAGGGCGGCCGCGGCGACGAGCTCGCGGGCGACGGGGGCGCCAGGCAGAGCGGGAACGCAATCTATATATAGCTATGTATGTATATATATATATATATATACACGCAGGCTGACGCCGTGAACCGCACATGCCAATCATAACAGGCTGCACGCCTCGCCCGACGCCCGCGCATGCAGGCTGACGCCGCGCCGCCGCCGATCGAATCGCACGCGTGCGCGCATCAATCATGAGTTCACAGCCATCAAACACTCGAACGCATCAAAATTGACCAAAAAAACGAGTCTGTCAATTTCAACATAAAACAAGAGTTAGT
This sequence comes from Prorocentrum cordatum, assembly GCA_963575745.1. Taxonomy (NCBI): domain Eukaryota; class Dinophyceae; order Prorocentrales; family Prorocentraceae; genus Prorocentrum; species Prorocentrum cordatum. The sequence goes on from CAUYUJ010022172.1 coordinate 112,269, forward strand.
CAATTTTCGCAATAAACAATAAAGTTAGTCAATTTCAACAAAAGACAAGCACGTAGTCAATTTTGTTAACATAAACACAAAGTTTGTCAATTTCATGTGTTTTCAACATTGACTTCATTTTAGTCCTTTCCATCCTCAGGGGAGCTGGCACAGCAGCGCCGGGTCGCTATGTGGGAGGCAGCCAAGCAGGCTGAGACGTTCATGGGGCTGCCTGACGCTTACATCCCCGTCGCCGAGTCGGACGTGAGGATGTCCTGCCACGATGCCCTCCACCTGAGCCACGGCAAGGACTACAGGACCCTGGCAGCTTTCCCGCCACCTGCGCTGCAAGGGACAGCAATCCATGCGGTCCGAGTCGACCCATGGGGTCGAGCACGGCTCGAAGTCATTGTGGGGGAGAAGTGCGACCCGAAGGTCAGCGGTCGGGACGCGTGGACGCTGCTCTACGAGGGTCACTTGCAGGTGCTGGCACCCCCCCAGTTGGATGCCGACGCGCTGCGTGGGGATTTCACGGGCGGGCACCCGCCACATGAGGTGTCAGCGGCGGGCTGGGGCGTCTACTTGGATGACGCGATGCACGAAGACGCGAAGGTGCCAGGAGATGTGGCGACGAGGTGCCCGCGGTGACGAGCTGCAAGAGAGGCTGGGCGTGAACGGAAGGCCGGGGAGCAGGGCATCATTGGGGAGGGCCCGAGGTGGGGGGTCCTCGGCAACTGGAGCAACCCGGCTTGGAAGCGGCGCGAACGCCGCGACGACGCTGGCGCTCTGCCGACGGCGGAGCACTCTGGGGGGGGAGAGCCCCCCCACCGTCAACAATTTGTTCTGCGACGTTGGCTGGGCACAGTTCCGAGGGTGAGGAGGGGCAAGAGGAGGGGGCCAGGGAGATCACCCGCGTCAACCCACAGCCGGGCGATCTACGCGATCGAGTCGAAGGAGTGGCCCCAGAGACCGATAGTGGCGCCGAGAATTTCTGGGCGGCGGCTCGCACAGAACCGGGGTGCAGCGACGAGGCGCTCGGGCGCATGATCGTACGGGGTGCGGATCTGCTGAGCGGACACGGGGGGTGGCAGGAGGCGTCCGCAGCCCTCCGTGTCGCCTGGGGGTCGGACCAGGGGGGCCACCTCAAGGGCGGGCAGGACGGGGGCCACCTCAAGGGCGTGCACGACGGCTGCCCGGAGGGGAAGGTGGAGCCAGAGCTCCTGGAGTACCTGAGGCAGGTTGCGATGAATGAGGCGGAGGTCAGGCACGGTGGTGAGATCACGGGGGTCAGGGCCAAGCCGCACGCCCCCTACCTCACGATGGTTTTCGGGTGGACAGGTGCACCAGGCGATTGGGCAGTGCGGGGGCGTGGCGTGCAGGTCGCCCACCAAGCCCATCGTCCACCGGCAGAGGAGCTCCACAATGAAGTCGCGCACTCGTCCGAGGATCTGGTCGACGACGGTGTGCTGGTAGGGCCGGCCCTGGGTGCGAGGCCGTGGCTTCCTGCCTGGATGTTCGACGCCATGTCAAAGCTGCTCCTCGGCGACAGCTCGACCAACCTGGAGAAGCTAGCGGAGAAAGGCGAGTTCAGCACCGAGAAGCTCATCTGGGGCTTGCTCTTCCAGTCGGAGGACTCCGACGGCCGCGTGGTGGGCCGTGCGACGCTCCCAGAACCCAAGATCCAGAAGATGAGATCTCTTCTTCAGGAGGCGGAGCTTGAGCCGGGGCAGCGAGGGGTGCAGCTGAAGACGGTGCCGCGATTCCGCTGGTGGGGGACGCACTCCGCGGCGGTCAACCAGGCGCTGGGCACGGAGCTGGGGGCGCTGGGCGCCCTGATGTGCCAGCCAAGCGGGCCCACCGCACGGGCGGCGCCTAAAGGAGGTGTGGAGGAGCAGGAGGTTACTTGGCAGGAGTTCTGGGACAGTTGCGACATGCTACGGGTGATGGTCGCGCGGCCGAAGACGTGGGGCGCCACTTTCCTCGCCCCGTTCGCGGACATGCTCGAGCCGCGGGAGCGTTTGGCCACCCCAGGCACCATGGAGCACGCGGTGTGGGTTGGGGGCGACTCGACCCTGGAGGTGGCGGGGCTGATCGGAGGGGCGGCCAAGGTCTACGCGAGGCAGGAGTTGGCGGGCTACATGGAGGCGTTGAAGACGGCCGCCGGTGTGCCCGAGGAGCGGGTCATCATAGCGCTCGGGGAGCGGTTCTGCATCGCGGGGTTCGCGGTCGCCCGTGGGCAAGCCGGGCGAGAGCGGCTGATCATCTACGTGGGGGACAACCAGACGGTCCAGAGCTGGGTGGAGACCCGCCGCCCGAAGAACCGGATGGCGAGGCACCTGGCGAGATTGCTCAACTATGTGGAGGCCAAGTGCCCTCGCCGCGTCCTGGCGGCACCGTACATCAGGATGTACAGCAACGAGGTGGCGGACATGATCACCAGGGCCGACGAGAGCGCGGCGGCGCTAAACGCCGCACTCAGGCGAGCGGAGGTAGCCACCGAGACAGGAGGCAGGACGGCGGGCATCTGCCGCCGGCCAGAGGATGAGGAGAGGAGACGGGAGCTCACGAGCTGGCACCAGGCTGACGAGAGCCGCCGGCAGGAGGCTGCGAGGGGTGAGCGGCATGGCGGCATGCTGCCGGGAAGGCCCACCCCGCCCACGGCCCCCCCCCGGGCCCGCCGCGGCTGGAGGAGCCACCATCGAGGCACCCCCCGCCCAAGGCGGCGCCGGGCGGCCGCCTGCCCCCCATTTGGGAGGAGCAGCAGCCCGCGGTGGTGAAAGCACCACCACGCGACGCACAGGCAGGTCTGCGTCCTGAGGGGCCACCCGGCGAGGGTGCGCCGGGCGGGCTGGCGGGGGCAGGAGGAGGCCCACCGCTTGGCAGGAGCCGACGCGCGGGAGGGTCTGAAGATGAGAACTGGGGCGACTGGACGCCAACAGGGAGACGTGAGGGTGCTGAGGGGATGGGAGGTGGCGCCAGCGTTGCGGACCAGGCCCCACCCCCCCCAGAGGCGAGGGGCGCCTTGCGCCCGTGCTTGCTCCCAGGGTGCCCCTACCTGGAGCACTCCCAACCCGCGGCCGCGGTGGATGGCGGGCCGCTTTGGCGGCCAGGGTTCTGCTGCAACAAGTGCGCGGGGCGGTCGGAGGGAGCTGACTGGGCAGAGGGAGGCGCGAAGCATTTCAAGCACTGCGAGAAGACGCCTCACGGCCAGCCGCCCCCAGAAGGTGGCGGGCCGCTGGTGACCGCGGCGGCCGGTAAGAGGCGCAAGCAAGAAGTCGCGGAGGCCGCCGCCCGGGCGTTAGCTGCCGCCGCGCTCGCCGCCCCCCCCCCGGAGCCGGAGCTCGGGGCCGTGGAGGAGCGTGGCGAGGAGAGCGACAGTCGCGGAAGCCTGAGCGAGGAGCGCCCCCCCCCCCCCGTCACCGGGAGAGCTCGCCCGACGGGCGCGTGCGGATCGAGCGGGCGGCCGCCCGGCAGAGGAAGGCGGAGGCGGACCGGCTCAAGAACGCAGCCAGGCGCTCGGGCGAGGGACAAGCGGAGTATGTCCGCCTCAGGGCGAGGACCCCACCTGCACCAGCCGAGGTCAAGCAGGAGGAGGGCTTGGAGGAAGAGCCCCCGGCGGAGGTCACACGGGCGGTCGGCCAGACCAACCATGCGCTTGCCCGGCGGGTGGATTCCCAGAGGACAGGGCCCTGGTCCGCCCCCGAGGAGGAGGGCTGCCCTAAGGGACGGGCCGCCAGGGCGGAGACGCCGGCCGCCCGCCCTCGGCCTGGCCGAGAGCCGCTCCCGCAGCCGGAGGGCCGGCCCGACCGCGAGCCTCTCCCCCAACCGGGAGGTTGGGCAACCCTTTCTGGGGGTTCGAGCGGGTCCGGCGGACCGGCGAGGGCGCCGCAGCCCCCCGGCCACTGGGCGGAGCAGGACCCGCTCAGGCCAGGCGGGCCCGCGCGTGCGGCCGAGGACGTGGGGGGCCTCAATTCGCCCGAATCCTATTCGGAGGAGGATACTGAAGGCGCAGGGGAGGAGGCTGACGAGCTTCGGCCAGTGCCCTTCCCAGGTGGCGGCCCAGACGCCCGCTGCGCGTGGTGTGAGCACTGCGGCGTGCAGGGCGAGGGTCGAGACATGGGCTGCCCGATCGATGCGCAACAGGACCTACCCCATTTCGACGGCGCGGGGCCGGTCGCTGGCAGCACAGAGGGCAGCCGAGGCAGACAGCGCGGCCGCGGCCGCGGCCCAGGCGGGCCGGATGCGCGCGCGCGGGCGCCCGACCGAAGCCTGGAGGAGCGCCAGGAGGAGGAGGAGGAGGAGGAGAAGACGCCGCCAAGGGCGGCGGCGCAGACCGCCCGCGGCCCCACGGAGGGCCAACCCGGCAGGCGTCCTCGCACGCCGCGCCGCGCGGCCTACCGGCGAGAGGGAGGAGAAGAACGTGATCGTGAGGAGGTGGTGCTGCGTGAGGCACCGGAGGCTGGGCCGCCCGAGGACATCGACCCGGAGGCGGTGAGCCGGCACCTGGCGGCGGCAGCGGGCAGCAGCCAGGGTAGTGAAGGACTAGAGCGACAGCTCAGGCGGATCGCCAGGGAGGACTCCAGGCGCGCTGGCGGGCGTGCCGATGCTGGTTACGCGCCAGAGCTCCAGAGGTTGGTGGACGCAGCAGTGGTGGCTTCGGTGGCCAAGGGGACGAAGGCGACCTACGGCGTAGCTTGGAGGCAGTGGACGACTTTCTGCCGGATCCGCCTGAGGCCGCCCATGCTGCACGGTGAGACGCGCGAGGGGCGCCACCAGGACGAGGAGGAGCTACTGCTGTTCATGGTGCACCTGTACAACAGCCTGAAGCGGTCGCACGGTACGATACGGTTAAAATTGCTGGGGATCCGTCCGCAACATGTGATGTTGGGGGAGCCCGACCCCTTGGCGGGGAAGCCGCGGCCGTGGATGGCGCTGAACGGGATCGAGAACTGGCAGGGCCCAGGGAGGAGAAAGCTTCCGGCCACGACCAAGATGTTGAGGAGGATCCGAGACTTGCTGAAGCCGGATACCTGCGCGGACGACGCGGCCCTGTACCTCTGCGTGATCTTCGCGTTCTTCTTCATGATGCGGATCGGGGAGTATGCTCACTCGGGGCACTGGGACTTGAAGAAGGTCCTGACAGGACTGGACATTGCCCCGAAGTGCAAGGGTGAGCAGGTGAGCCACTTCGCCGCGGCGGACGAGGTGGCGCTGTGGTTCAAGTCGTCGAAGGCCGACCAGAAGGGAGCAGGGCAGGCTAGGAACCGCTACCGTTCGAACGACCCGATCGGCATATGCCCAGTGTGGGCGGCGGAGTGTTACAACCTCTGGCCCCCGAGCCGCATCTCGGGCGAAGAGGCGCACCTGCCGCTTGCGAGGTGGGCGGGCGGCAGCCCGATCACGCGGGAGCGCATCCAGGGCATGCTCCAGAAGGCGGCGGTGCTGGAGGGCTACCCTCCGGACAGGTCCAAGAGCCACTCGCTCCGCATTGGCGGAGCGACCGCCCTGTGCCACTGTTTCCAGGACGCCGAGCTGGTGAAGCATTAGGGGCGGTGGAATAGCGGTGCCTTTCACCAGTACTTGTGGGAGGCAAATGAGGATGCAGCCGGCGTGTCGGAGGCGATGGCGAAGTCCGTCGCATCCATGCACGCGGGGTGCAAGGCGTCGGCGGCCGGAGAAGGTATGGCGGCAGAAGTGAAGGGGAAGGTGGCTTCCTGAGGTGAGGTGGCTGGAGTCCTGACCCGCTGGGTCAAGATGGGGACTGGACCGTCCGAGGTCCAGCGAAGTGAGGCCTGAAGTTTCGCGCCGCGGTGCGGCGTCGCTGAGGAGGCCAGTGCTGGATTGCGCTCTGTCCGGGGGGCAGTGGCCTGGGGGCAGCGGTGACCGTCAGGAACGGCGGAGGCGAGGAGTTCGAGGGCCGGGGCGCCCCGCCAGCGCGGTCCCCGAGGAGGTGGAGGAGGCCGGGGCGTCCCGCCAGTGCGGCCCCCGAAGAGAGGTGGAGGAGGTTGGCGGGCGTCTCGTCAGCGCCGGCCGCTGGGGAGAGGTGAAGAAAGTCACGCGCTGTGCAGTGTGTGGCGCCCAGCTGCGAGCCCCGTTCGGCACTGCCCGCAAGTCGCGGGCGCCGAGGGGGCGCGAGGGGCTGGGTGGCCGTGGGGCCGCCAGTCCGGCGGCGCAGCTGGGCCAAAACGCGCGCGCTTGCCTCCGCAGCCAGTGCGTGTTTTTTGTTGAGCCTGAACAGTGCTTGTGCTCGCTGCGCCGTCTTGGGCGCTCACTGTTTGGTTTCTGCGAGGCACCTTCTCACTTAAACGTGAGAGTTTGAGCGCGCGTAAAACGTAAGGCTTCAGGGAGTAAGTGCCTGCTGAGGGGAAAGGGCCCTCTCCTGCTTTCTGTCCCTTTCCCCCTCTCCGCGGCCCCTTTGGGGCTCAAGTCTCTCCTCGGGCCCTTCCCTCCCAGGCCCTCCCTGGCCCTTCGTAGGTCCTTTTCTTTTTCGGCCTTGACCGCGTAGCGGTTCGGGCCGTGGGGCCGCCAGTCCGGCGGCGCAGCTGGGCCTCTGCCGAGGCCTGGCATGAGTAAGGAGGACGACGGCGCGCGTGAGCCTGCGGATGCCAAGACGCGCGCGCTTGCCCCCGCAGCCAGTATGTGTTTTTTTGTTGAGCCTGAACAGTGCTTGCGCTCGCTGCGCCGTCTTGGGCGCTCACTGTTTGGTTTCTGCCAGGCACCTTCTCACTTAAACGTATGAAAAATACGATATGTTCAAACATCCGACGTATTAAAAACTGCCCTGCACGGGCAATGGACGTCCGAGCGATGGCTAGCGCCGCCCCTCCCACTCGCTGGTCCTCGTAGACGACCCGCGGCAGCGAAGCCTGAGGCCATCGAGGGAGGGAGAATTGGAGGCGCCAAGACTTGAGAGGAGGAGGAGGAGGAGGAGGAGGAGGAGGGGGGAGGGAGGAGGAGGGGGGACGAGGACCGAGGGGAGGAGCGAGGAGGTGGAGGAGGAGGACGAGGAGAAGGAGGAGGAGGAGGTGGATGCTGATGATGTATGATGATGATGATGCTGATGATGTGATGATGATGGTGATTGTGGTGTGATGAATTGATGGTGATGGTGATGAATGATGATGATGCTGATGCTGATGAATGATGATAGGTGATTGATGATGATGGTGGTGGTGATGTGATGGATGGAGGATGAGGATGAGGAGGAGGATGATGATGATGATGATGATGATGATGATGTGATGGTGATGAGATGATGATGATGATGAATGATGATGATGATGATGATGATGAGAGGAAGGGGAGGAGGAGGAGGGAGAGGGAGGAGGAGGAGGAGAGGAGGAGGAGGAGGAAGGAGGAGGAGGGGGGAGGAGGAGGAGGAGGAGGAGGAGGAGGAGAGGAGGAGGAGGAGGAGGAGGAGGAGGAATGAAGAGAGGAGGAGGAGGCGGAGGAGAGGAGGAGGAGGAGAGGAGGAGGAGGAGGGAGGAGGAGGGAGGTAGGAGGAGGAGGAAAGGAGGAGGAGGAGGAGGAGAGGAGGAGGAGGAGGGGGAGGAGGAGGAGGAGAGGAGGAGAGGAGGAGGAGGAGGAGGAGAGGAGGAGGGGAGGAGGAGGAGGCGGAGGAGGTACAGGAGGATGAGAGGGAAGAGGAGGAGGAGAAGGGAGAGGAGAGGAGGAGGAGGAGAAGAGGAGGAGGAGGAGGGGCCTCCCCTGCAGCCCCCGAGGGCCCCTCCGAGAAGGGCCCCTCCAGGGGGCCGCTCCTCTCGCCGCCCTGCTCTGGTCGGGGAGAGAACGCAGGGCCGTCGGCCGGCCATGGGCTTCCCGTGCAGGGAGGGCCCCTGCCAAGAGGCAGCCTGCCTGCCTCCAGGGTTCCTCCTCCTCCTTCTCCTCCCTCTCCCCTCCTCCTCCTCCTCTCCTCCTCCTCCTCCTCCTCTCCTCCTCCTCCTCCTCCTCCTCCTCCTCCTCCTTCTCTCCTCGTCCTCCATCCTCCTTCTCATTCACCTCCTCCTCCTCCTCCTCCTCCTCCTCCCTCCTCCTCCTCCTCCTCCTCTCTCCTCCTCTCCTCCTCCTCCTCTCCTCCTCCTCCTCCCTCCTCCTCCTCCTCCGCCGCCTCCTCCTCCTCCTCCTCCTCCTCCTCCGTCCTCCTCCCTCTCCTCCTCCTCCTCCTCCTCCTCCTCCTCCTCCTTTTCCTCCTCCTCCTCCTCCTCGTCCTCCTCCTCCTCCTCCTTCTCCTCGCCTGCCTCCAGGGTGCCCTGGGCTCCTCGGGTTTTGATGGTTTTGCTATGAAGGGCGTGGCGTTCCCACACCAAAGATCGATGGACGCCCTGGGGTCTCAAGGTTAGGCTTCTTGTGGAGAGGCTTTCTTGTGGAATGACCCCTACTACAATTCGGAAGCATGGGCAACCTGGAAGCAGTTCAAGGAAGGCGGTTTTTCGTGGTGACTCCAGGTTTCCCATCATTCGCAGGGAACGCAGGGATCGAGGTCACCAGAGCTCGGGTTTGCCGACGCTCGTTGGCGAGCCCGCGCGGGATTCTGAATGTCGCCCGGGCCTCATCGGCCAGCAATCGAAGAAGACAAAACGCCATAAACATAATGTTTTGGCGCTCCGCGCGGATTTCTTGGAGCGGCGCAGCCCCTGGCGCGCTCCGCGCGCCGGGGTTTTGTATGCTTATGTTTATGTGTGTGGCGTTTTTTCTTATTCTAAACAAGGCGCGCGATCGAAGAGTGTGTGACCGAACATGTGCCCGAGCTTATGGCCGAGCGCGCAGTGCGACCAGACTCGTGTCTGGAGTCGGAGGCAGCATCGCCTTCGAGCCGAGTGTTTTGGTCACTCGGGCGTGGTCGGGAATTTCGGCCGCCCGTTTCGGTGACACTCGGGCAGACTTTCAGGCACGGTTGCGACCACCTCACCCCACTGATAGAGAGGATGCCACCACGTAAGGTTCTGACGGCCCATTCTTCGTGGGATGTCTGCAGCGGGAGCTCGCGTCAGATTCCAGACCGGGTCTCGTGATTTTCGCGGTGGCCGTGTCGGGCCAGCCTGAAACCCCAAGCCAGAGCTCCCTCGACCTCGCCGTCCGTCCGCAGGCCCTCATGCGGCGCATCCTGAAGCTCGCCTTCCTCAACGCCATCCAGAGGCGGGCGGCGCGCTTTGGGGGGGCGGCCCGTGGGCCCAGTCGGAGGATGGAGGAGGAGGAGGAGGAGGAGGAGGAGGAGGAGGAGGAGGAGGAGGAGGAGGGAGGCGGATGGAGAAGAGAGGAGGGAGAGGAAGGAGGAGGAAGGAGGAGGAGGAGGAGGAGGATAGGAGGAGGATGAGGGTAGGATGAGGATGAGGAGGAAAGAAGGAGGGAGGAGGTAGGAGGAGGAGGAGAGGAGGGCGGAGGCGAGGGAGGAGGGAAGGGGGTGGGGTTGTAGGGGAGGGGGGGGGAGGGGAAGGGGAGGGGGGGGAGGGGGGAGAATGGGGTAGGGGGGGGGGGGGGATGGAGGAGGACAGGAGGAGGGAGGGGGGGCGGGAGGAGGGGGAAGATAGAGGAGGAGGGAGGAGGGGAGGAGAGTTGAGGAGAGAGGAGGTAGGGAGGAGTAGGAGGAGGTGAGGAAAGGAGGAGGACGGGAGCGAGGAAGGTAGGAGAGATGGGCGGGAGAAGAGGGTGAGAAAGAGGAGTGAGGAGGAAGGGAGAGGGAGGAAGGAGGAGGAGGAGGAGGAGGAGGGAGGGGTAGGAGTAAGGGGGTGCGGGGGGAGTGGGGGGGGGGGTGGGAGGGGTAGGGTGGGGGGAGAGGGGCTGAGAAGGGGGGCGGGAAGGGGAAGAGGGAAGGAGGGGGAGGGATGAGGAGAGGGGGTGGAGGAGGAGGAGGAGAGGAGGAGGAGGGAGGGAGGAGGGGAGGAGGATGATGGATGAGGAGGAGAGGCAGGGGAGTGATGAAGGAGGAAGGAGGAGGAGGCGGGAGGACAAGGAGGATGAGGGGAAGGGGAGGAGATATGGATTATATGGAAGTCTTTGCTCTAACGCGGTGCGTATGAAAGACAAGGGAAAGAACTCCTCAGGAGCCTTTCGCACGCTTGGAGGGGTACTTGGGACATTGCCCATCCTCCACTCTGCGGAGATAAGCGGCCCCAGTGGAGGCGAGGGTGCCGAGGCACAGCTGGGCCAAGGAAACCCGAAGCTGCTCGACGCCGAAACACCCGCAGGAACTACAAATCCACACATTATTCTTGGCCTGATAAACCATTTTGTGAGTCTCGTGAACCCAGCCCCCCCCCCGATATGTACCGACTGTCCCCTCGGCACCTGGAAAAGGGCGGAGTCGACAGACTGCAGGTTATAGCACTGACTCCTACGCCACGCCGTGGCTGCCGCTACCGAAGCCGAGCTCCGACAAACAAGACACGCACGGCCACTCTCGGACAAGGTGTGCTCGGACTCGAACACGGACACAACGCTGGGAGCTGGCGGTCTGGGTGCCTTGGTCTGATCACGGGCACGTGGAGCGGACGGGGACGCGGCCATGGCCTCGAGAGTGGATCGAAGCAATCATTTTCGGACGAGCCCTGCTTCCAACTCAACCTTCCCAATTCTTGTCCTGGTATCCTGGCTGACACGAACCATACTGGCAGCAACTCCAGCAAGGGTGTCGGCGACTTGGTTGCCGATGAACATCCACATCGGCAACTTGGAATCTACATGCTGCTCAGCCTCGAGGTGAGAAGGAACATGTAAAACAATAACCTGTGAAAGATCACGTCCTTCGAGTGCTAAGCCGATGAGCTTCCAAATGCTAGCGTTGGGCCCCGATGGGGCTAAATACTTCCTCTGAAACCACCCATTGACGACCCCGCTGTTGTCGGACATGTAAACCAGGGACCCCAAGGTGCGCCTGATCGCCGTGGAGGAGGCCCCAGAGCTCCCCCCGAGGGACAGTCTGAGAGCCTCCAGGAAGGCCTCCGAAGATACACGCTGCAACCGTGGGGTCGCCGAAGTCGCTGAGGGAGACCGCCGAGACGCCGACGCGCCGAAGACGAGAATCACGACTATCTTCACCCCCGCTGCCGTCCCCGAAGACTATGATGGGCTCCTCAGGGGTGCCAATGCCGAGCCCTCCAGCAGCTGGGAAATCGTTATGCCGAGCATGGTACATGTGCCACTGCTCGTTGTCTGGCGGGGGCTCCACTGAGGTCCACCGCGCAGGGGTGAGGCCCCGCGACCAGAAACATGCTGCTGCGTCGTGCCCTGCAACAGCACGAGGTACAAGATGAGCAGAGGAGGAATACACTGCATGGTCCTTGTTAAAACTGCACAGCCAGCCTCGGTGAAGAGGTGTCTCCTTGCTCTCCAAACACCGAGGACACAGGCCATCGCACTGCGCATTCGTCTCATCCGCAACCCTTCCCTTTGGCCATGCCCCTCCCACTGCAATAGCGAACATGGTCTCACAGAGCTGAGTGCCGCGCGGTACAGACGAGAGCGCTGCTAGAACCTGCCGAAGAGAATGGTTATCCACCCCGTGCTGGACCCCTTCCCCGCAAAAATGAGACGCCGCTGACTTCCAAAGCTTGAGACGGACCGTTTTCTCGAACTCGGACACCAACCCACTAAAATCCTCCGACCAAGAAACGACCTCATCGGGGAACGTCCAAACCGCTCCAGGATCGTCATCGCTAGCTGGTGTGCGCCACTCGCTCGGTGATACTGGACCCCACCCGAACTCAAGAAGATATGCGACCATGGCGGAGATGGGCCCACGCACTGCTTGTGAAACCTGCCGAGGCTCCATCTGCCGAAACTGAGCAACTACACGCGGCCAAGCCGCGCGAACTGCGGGTCGGAGCGACGGATCCTGGAACCAAGTGCGCAACCATAACTGAAACCATTCCCTCGGAGGCTTGTGCCCAGGATCATGTCCGTCGGCCCGCAGATCGAGAACCGTAGTTAAACGCCGACCGCGCGTGGCCGAAGAAAGCGTGTGACCGAGGCGACGTCTGCGCTGCTGCCGAAAGGTACCGAAAGCCCCCACAATCTGGTGCCCGTAGCTGCCTGCAGCTTGTGCCCCGACACGTTCAAGTAATCCAGACCTGAGATATTTCCTGGAAGCCCGACCGAACTTACAAATCCTAAAGTCCATGCCCTTCGCCTTAGCCACCCGTTTGGTCCGAGATGCCCGTGCAACGCGACCCGCCCCAAGATCAGCCCCGAGGAGAGTGGTTTGAAGAGCATGCTGAAGATGAAAACCCCGACGCCGAAGGCGTTGGACAACACTTTTGCTGTCGGAGGCGTTGGTGCACATGATGACGCTCTTGGGTGACACAGACAGGCTGCGTGCCACAAGGGACCGACACGTGTCGAGCACGCCTTGATATACCTTCTCTCGAACTGCTTTCCGAGAGCCAGCGACATGCTCATTGATATCGTCTACCCAAACCCGAACAGACATAGACGGATGTGCCATTGTAATCTTACTCATGATGAAATAGATCATACATCGCCCGAAACGCGCCCCAGACCTGAGCCCCTGAATGATGCTCTGGGCGACCTGGAAGGCCTCGGAGTAGGACCCCAACTGAGAGACCGTGCGAGGTGCAGCACACATCTGTAGTTCCAAGAAGAGAACCTCAGGAGGGAACCCAAGCCTGAGAGCGGCCCGAGCCAGAGGACCCCACTGCATCTCATCGTAGAACCCCTTGATGTCTACGAGGCCCTCCCCGAAAGCGATCCCCAAGTTGCGCATGGCCTCGTCCTTCAAAGCGCGGACGAAGGCCTCGCGGAGCGCCGAGTTCCCCGCCGCTGCGGCGTCCCACGCTGGCTCGGAGTCTTGAGACCAAGAGCGGACGTCGTCCTCCCGAGCACGGGACCAAGTCCTGGAAAACATAGACATGAGACCACTAACGCGGTCCGAACCCGATTTTTTTCCCTAAAAGCTTCCCCGCGACCAGGAGGACCTGCCAGGGCCAGGAAGGGGCATTCCTCGCAGGCATTGAAAAGCCCAGCGAGCTCCGAAACTCCAGCAAAAGGCACACGTTCCATATCTAACGGGGTGAGTTTGTCTACCCCGAGTCCTGTCTTAGCTCGCATGGAATGCAGCGCTTGGCGGACTCTGTCGTGGGAAAGTGGCCCGAGGCGTTCGTGCCGAGCAACTTCGCGAATTTCGTGGAATACCCCCTGGACATCGTGTAGATCGGGTTCCCTTGGGCCCCAGAGCTGTTTCCACGTACTGGCTTTGCTATCAACGATGTCCAGGGGATGATACATAACCTGGCCGTCGACTACGAGCTCATCGGGGACAGGAGGGGTCTTTTTAAGAGCCTTGTGGAGGATCCCAGGAGCCTCCGAGGTCGAAATCCAAGCACTCGACTCCTTAAGAGACGCCCCCAGAGCCCGCCGACGAGCTCGACCTGTGATGCGCTTGGCCGTGACGGCCATCTCGTGCAGGCTGGCATCAGGCAAGTCGGTAACCGTTAGTAGCCGAGCTTGCCACTCGCTCCCCGAGGCCACGGTCGGGTCGGCACGCGAGGCGAGAGGCACGTGTACGCTGTCTGGCTGGTCCCTTGCCAAGGCCGCGCACGCCTCCGCGAGCTGCTGCTGCTGTATGGGTCCGTTGCCACGAGAACGATGCAGGCTGAGCTTGGTCAGTACTGTGGTAACCCTGCCCCACCAAGACGACACCTGATCATGTAGAGGCTGTTCCCGAACTTTAGACGGAGCTTTAACCTCGGTGACGGTGTGCTTAGGCCCTGAGTCCTTGGAAGGCCCCGCTAGATTCGTCCCATGGTGAATACAGACGGCACGCCCCAAGGCCTTGACCCAAGATCCATAGAGAGCTCCCAGACGAAGAATGTGTGGTCCCCCAACCGCAAACGCTGCAGAGTTGGCAATGGCAGGACGAACATCCGAGGCGCCAGCGGAGTCCGTGTAGCCCACTTGTGCCCTGCAGGAGTCCCAGAGGTCAGAGGGGAGGAAAAAGGCAGGCAGGGCACCGCCATGGGTGCCCGAGGGGACCTCGGGGGGGGGGGCAGAACAACTGGGTGGGTACCGAGACTCGTGGGGTGCGGTAAGCACATTCGATACGTCGTGAGACGGAGCCGCGACCTCGGCCTCTTCAGGCCTGGGCGAGGCTGAAGGCTCGGCAGCCGCTGGGCTGCCAGCCTCGGGTCCAAAGAAACCTGAGGGCACGTAGTCGTCCTCACCGTCCGACTCGTGCCAGTCGGGGGCAAAAGAATTGGCCTGCGCACTAAGCTCGCCCTCAGAGGAAGAGGTCGTCGCCGATGTAGACGCCGTCGCACCTCCAGCAGAGCAAAGGTCTCCGAACATCTCATCCGTCGCCGTCGCCATCCTTTCCTGGGCAGCCCGTCGTGCTAGGATGCGCTCCCCTCGGGCCAAAGACGACTTGGAACCCTCTTGCGGCTGGGTGGTCGGTCGAGGTACTTGTGGGAGTTGAGCTGCAAGCACCAGCTGCCGACACAGCAGTTGAGACCCCGAACTTCTCAGCCGAAGTTGAAGCCCGCAGTGCGGTCGCCAAGGTACTGACAAAACTGCGCTCAAACCCACGATATACGGTAACGCCGAACAACTGGCCATGACGTAGTCCAGCGTGCTGCCCTTGCCCATGCCGCCCACGCAGGTGCACTCCGTGTCGGCAGCAGTGAGGACATTGGCACCCACACGATCCAAAAATCCAGCGTCGGCCAGGACAGACGGTTGGAGGTTGAAGTCGCCTATGCAAATCCACGGCAGCTTCAGCTGAGAGACGAGGGCCCCCAGCTTGGCGAAACGCACCAAGTTCCTTCCGTGGAGGCCCTCGGAGCAGTAGCCGTAGAAGGCGATCAGCACGATGGAATACCCTTGCTGGTTGAGGATCGCCACCGTGAACCATCCAGGGCGGCGCTGCCTTCGGCCTTGAGGTCGCGGCACACGGAGTCGGTGTCATGGGCCCTGTGGAACTGTAAATGCTGCCTCCCAAGGATCCACTCGCCGCCCTCGTTGGCCCTGTCCTTGGTGGCCTCCGACTGCTCGCGGCCCGTCCCGCGAGCTGGATTGTCTATCAACTTGAGATGCGACTTGCGTGCCTGGCCCTTCCAATGCTGCAAGTCGCTGGCGGACTCGATGTGAGTCTCAACTAGCAGGAAGTAGTGATACGGAGTCGAAGCGGGCCCAGTCACGTAGTCCCAGGCCTGCTTCCCCATGGCAGTGACATTAGAGAAAAATATGAATGTGTCACTCTGGCTCTTGGAGGTCGTGGCGACCTCAGTCCCCCAAGGCAGGTCAGTCTGCAACGCAGACTCTCCCCGAGCGGTCGTCGGCGCGGCTGCCTGCGCACCCGCGCCGCCGCTCCTGCCCATTCGTCACTTGCCGCCACCAGTGGCCGCCGCCCCTGCGCCAGCCGCCTCCTTCTTGGCCGCCTCGGACGCCTGCGTGGCGGCAGCCTTGGAAGCGCTGATCTTGGCCGCGGCCTGCTGGATGCGGGCCTCGCGCG
>CAUYUJ010022173.1:0-5000 GCA_963575745.1 Prorocentrum cordatum
ACCCTGGTCCCCCCCCCCCTTGAACTCACACGCCGGATCGGCGGACTAGGGTTTTGGCTCCATTTGAGCTTCTTGGGGGGGAGGCTAATGAAAGCCCCCCGCTTCTTTGATCGATCTCCTCCGAGATGGCCCCACGAGCGCTCCCAAGGCTCCCAAGGGTGCCCCAAGAGGGCCCCAAGAGGTGGCCAGGAGGCCCCAAGAGGCCCCCAAGAGGCCCCCAGGATGCCCCCAAGAGGCTCACAAGAGACCCCCAAGAGGCCCCATGAGGCCCCCCAGAGGCACCCAAGACGCTCCAAGAGGCCTCGGCGAGAATGCCAAAATCACTGGTTTTACAAAGGTTTTGGCCACATTTTGGCCTCCTGGGAGGGGGGCACTGCTTAAGATGACTCCACGAGCGCCTGGGAGAGCCCACGATGACCTCCAGGATTGCTCAAGATATCCCAAGATTCTTCAGGACGGTTCCCACGATGCTCCAAGAGGCCCCAAGACCGCTCCAAAACGGCTCCAAGTGGCCAAAGGGCTCCCCCAGGAGGCCCCGAAGAGGCCAAAATCCTTCCAAAACTTTAGGAAAATACATGTTTGTGGCTTTCTCGCCTTTTCGCTTCCGATGGCCATCCGAGGCTTCAAGATGGCTCCAAGATGGCCCAAGAGGGCTCGCTCCCAAGGCTCCCAATAGCGAGCGCTTCAAGAGGGCCCCAAGAGGCGCCCAGATGGCCCCAAGAGGCCTCCAAGAGGCGCCCAAGAGGCCTCCAAGAGGTTCCCAAGAGACCCCCAAGAGGCCCCAAGAAGCTCTCCGAGGCACCCAAGACGCTCTGAGAGGCGTCCAGGACCGCCAAGAGGCCCCCAAGCCGCTCCAAGAGGCTTCCAAGGGGGGACCCTTCCTGTGCGTGCTGCCCACTTTTCTGATCGACGCAATTCCTCCGGGCATCGTTTCTGGATGTGTTGATGAGGTTATGCGAAGCGTCCAGAATAGACATGCGGTGGGCGGGGATCCGCGAGCCTTCGGTGGAGCTCCGTATGGGGCCACAAAACGTGTTAGTGGTATGCCGCAATGAGTGCGGCGGGCGCATGCGAACGCAGCCATTGGGGTCTTCGGTGGAGCTCTGGACCACGAAACGTGTAAGGGGCGTGCCCGGAATGGGTGCGGCGGGCGCATGCGAACGCAGCCATTGGGGCCTTCGATGGAGCTCCCAACAGGGTCACGAAACGTGTGAAGGGTGTGCCCGAAATGGGCGCGGCGGGCGCATGCAGACGCAGCCACTGGGGCCTTCAGTGGAGCTATGGGACATGGGGCGTGCTGATGCGGGCGCGGCGGGCGCATGCGAACGCGGCCACGGAGCCGTCAGTGGAGCTCCCGATGGGGCCACGAATCGTGTGAGGGGTGTGCCGAAATTGACATGCGGTGAGCGGGGAGCCGCATGTGGACCCTTCAACCGGGGCCTTCGGTGGAGCCCCCTACGGGGCCACGAAACGCGCGACGGGCGTGCCGAACTGGGCGCGGCGGGCGCATGCGAACGCAGCCACTGGGGCCTTCGGTGGAGCTCCCTATGGGGCCACGAATCGTG
Source organism: Prorocentrum cordatum (assembly GCA_963575745.1). NCBI lineage: Eukaryota > Dinophyceae > Prorocentrales > Prorocentraceae > Prorocentrum > Prorocentrum cordatum. Next base: position 1,566 of record CAUYUJ010022173.1, read on the forward strand.
TGAGGGAGTATGCCGAAATGGGCTCGGAAGGCGCACGCGAACGCAGTCACTGGGGCCCCCCGTGGAGCTTCCGATGGAGCCACGAAGCGCGTGAGGGGCGTGCCGAATTTGGCGCGGCGGGCGCATGCAGACGCAGCCACTGGGGCCTTTGGAGCTCCCCATGGGGCCATCAAGCGCGCGAGGGGCGTGCCAAACTAGGCGCGGCGGGTGAATGCGAACGCAGCCATTAGGGACTTCGGTGGAGCTCCCCATGGGCCCACGAAGCGCATGAGTGGCGCGCCGAAATGGGCGCGGCGGGCGCAGCGAACGCAGCCATTTGGGGCTTTCCGTAGAGCTGGTTGGGCAACGAGACGCGCGACGGGCGTGCCGAAATGGGTGCGGCGGGCGCATGCGACTGCAGTCACTGGGGCCTTCGGTGGGGTTCCCCATGGAACCACGAAGCGCGTGAGGGGCGCATCGAATTTGGCGCAGCGTGCGCATGCGAACGCAGCCACTGGGGCCTTCGGTGGAGCTCCCGATGGAACCACGAAGCACGCGAGGGCGTGCCGAAATGGGCGCGGCGGGCGCATGCGAACGCAGCCACTGGGGCCTTCGGTGGAGCTCCCTATGGGGCCACGAAATGCGGGAGGGGTGTGTCGAAATGGGCGCGGCGGGGGCATGCAAACGCAGCCAGTGGGGCCTTCGGCGGAGCTCCCTATGATACTACGATGTGTGCGAGGGGTGCGCCGAACGCAGCCACAGCGGCCTTGGTTGGAGCTCCCTATGGGGCCACGAATCGTGTGAGGGGTGTGCCGGGGGACAACGAATGGGACAACGAAATGCGTGACGGGTATGCCGAAACGGGCTCGGAAGGCGCATGCGAACGCAGTCAGTGGGGCCCCCCGTGGAGCTCCCGATGGGGCCACGAAGCGCGTGAGGGGCGTGCCGAACTCGGCGCGGCGGGAGCATGCGAACGCAGCTACTGGGGCTTTCGGTGGAGTTCTTCACGGGGCTACTTAACGTGTGAGATGCGTGTCGAAATGGGCGCGGCGGGGGCATGCGTACGCAGCTACGAGGGCCTTCAGTGGAGCTTATCATGGTGCCGCGAAACTCGCGAGGGGCGTTCCGAAATGGGCGCGCGGGCGCATCTGAACGCAGCCACCAGGGCCTCTAGAGCTTTGTATGGGGCCACGAAACGCGCGAGGGACGTGCGGGAATCGGCGCATGCGGTAACACCCCGTGGCGCCCCCGGTGGAGCTCCATATGGCGCCAAGAAGCGCGTGAGGGGCGCTCCGAAATGGGCGCGGCGGGCGCATGCGAACGCAGCCACTGGGGCCGTCGGTGACGCTCCCTTATGGGACAACGAAACGCGTGCAGGGTATGCCGAACTGGGCGCGGAAGGCGCATGCGAACGCAGCCACTGGGGCCCCCAGTGGAGAAGCGCGTGAGGGGCGTGCCGAACTCGGCACGGCGGGCGCATGCGAACGCAGCCACTGGGGCCTTCGTAGGGGCTCCCTATGGGGCCACGAAACATGTGAGATGTGTGCCGACGTGGGCGCGGCGGACGCATGCGAACGCAGCCATTGGGGCCTCCGGTTGAGCTCCATGAAGGGCTGCGAAACGCGTGAAAAGTGAGCCGAACTGGGCGCGACGGCCGTGTGCAAACACAGCCACTGGGGCCTTCGGTGGAGCTCCCCATGGTGTCACGAAACGCGTGAAGAGTGTGCCGAAATGGGCGCGCCGGGCACATGCGAACGCAGTCATTGGTGCCTTCGGTGGAGCTCCCTACGGGGCCACGAAACGTGTGAGGGGTGTGTCGAAATGGGCGCGGCGGGGGCATGCGAACGCTGCCATTGGGGCCATCGGTGGGGCTCCCTATGGGGCCACGAAACGTGTTGGATGTGTGCCGGCATGGGCGCGGCGGGCGCATGCGAACGCAGCCATTGGGGCCCCCGGTGGAGCTCCCGATGGGGCCACGAAGCGTGTGAGGAGTGTGCCGAAAGGGGCGCGGCGGGCGCAGGCGAACGCAGCTACTGGGGCCTTCAGAGGAGCTCCCGATGGGACCACGGAATTCGCGAGGGGCATGCTTGCATGAGCGGGGCAGGCGCATGCGAACGCAGCCATTGGGGCCTTCGGTGGAGCGCCTTATGGGGCCACGAAACGCGTGAGGGGCGTGCCGAACTGGGCGCGGCGGGCGCATGCGAACGCAGCCACAGGGGCCTTCAGTGGGGCCTCCTTTATGGGGAGCCACGAAACGTGTGAGGAGTGTGCCGAAATGCGCGCGCCGGGCGCATGCGAACGCAGTCACTGGGGCCTTCGGTGGAGCCCCCTTATGAGGCCACGAAGCGTGTGAGGTGCGTGTCGATATAGGCGCAGCGGGCGCGTGCGAACGCAGCCATTGGGGCCTCCCGATGGGGCCACGAAGCGCGTGAGGGGCGTGCCGACGTGGGCGCGGCGGGCGCATGCGAATGCAGCCACTGGGGCCTTCGGTGGAGCTCCCCATGGAGCCACGAAACGCGTGAGGGGCGTGCCGAGACTGTGGACTGATGCGGAGGGCTGAAGCAGGGATGGGAGGAGGGAGGAGCGGAAGGAGGGGGCGGGAGGAGGAGGGAGGGAGGGACGGAGGGAGGGAGGGAGGGACGCGGGGCGCTGTCTCTTGAGAACGGGTGGTTGGGAAAGATATAAACATGGATCTCCGCGCGGATCTCCTGGACCAGCGAATGCGAACGCAGCCATTAGGGACTTCGGTGGAGCTCCCCATGGGCCCACGAAGCGCATGAGTGGCGCGCGGAAATGGGCGCGGCGGGCGCAGCGAACGCAGCCATTTGGGACTTTCCGTAGAGCTCATGGGGCAACGAGACGCGCGACGGGCGTGCCGAAATGGGCGCGGCGGGCGCATGCGACTGCAGTCACTGGGGCCTTCGGTGGGGTTCCCCATGGAACCACGAAGCGCGTGAGGGGCGCATCGAATTTGGCGCAGCGTGCGCATGCGAACGCAGCCACTGGGGCCTTCGGTGAAGCTCCCGATGGAACCACGAAGCACGCGAGGGCGTGCCGAAATGGGCGCGGCGGGCGCATGCGAACGCAGCCACTGGGGCCTTCGGTGGAGCTCCCTATGGGGCCACGAAATGCGGGAGGGGTGTGTCGAAATGGGCGCGGCGGGGGCATGCGAACGCAGCCAGTGGGGCCTTCGGCGGAGCTCCCTATGATACTACGATGTGTGCGAGGGGTGCGCCGAACGCAGCCACAGCGGCCTTGGTTGGAGCTCCCTATGGGGCCACGAATCGTGTGAGGGGTGTGCCAGGGGACAACGACTGGGACAACGAAATGCGTGACGGGTATGCCGAAATGGGCTCGGAAGGCGCATGCGAACGCAGTCAGTGGGGCCCCCCGTGGAGCTCCCGATGGGGCCACGAAGCGCGTGAGGGGCGTGCCGAACTCGGCGCGGCGGGAGCA
>CAUYUJ010022173.1:10000-30000 GCA_963575745.1 Prorocentrum cordatum
ACTGGCCAACACGACTATGTTTTTTTTGTCTACTACTACGCCCCAACACACCTTGCGTACTACGTGCCATTAGCAGAAGCGATAACCAAATGGTTGGAGCAGTGTGTCGATCGAGTAGGCAGCCGTACGACGATAGTGATGGGCGGGGATGTGAACAGCGACTTTGGTTGCCAGAGAGACACAGACGGGACTATTGTGCGGAGCAGAGGACCGACGGTAGGAGACAGGGAACCCAAAATAGAGAATTCCAACGGCACGAGCCTTAGGACCCTGTGTCAGACCAGCGACCTCAGTATAGTCACCACTTACCACATCGCCGAACCTACATTCTACGGACATTCAGGTTACAACAGTCGTATTGACCACATTGTAGTACCTACAGGGGCCCTGGGACTCGTAAAAAGGTGTGAGGTCCTCCATCGGTCTGGCAAAAGGCTCCAAAAGGTAAAAGTACGAGGGCACAGGGGCCACCTCCCCATCGGCCTCACCCTCCTCGCCTCTACCTCCAACACCTCCTTCCCCACGCGCGCCCGCCTACAACAGGGGCTGTGCAGGGACGGACTCATGGAGTGTCTGCGCAGCGGCCACAAGAGGGAGATGCTGCTCACCGAACTCGACAAGGAGGTGGAGGAGGTGGGTGGGGAGCAGTGGGAGAGAGCACTGGGAGCGGCGACGCCAGACGAGACCTGGGACCTTTTGGGAGGAGCAGCACGATCGGCCATGCTCACGACTTTCGGAAAAAGTGGCACACCCGACGAGATCGATCAGCTTACGAAGCGAGCCAAGCAATACCGACTCGAGCTCCTTAGGAAGCGACGAACACTGCGACAGAGCCTAACACCAGAACAGTGTGCCGACGACTACGACTGGGTACAAAACGAGCTGAAAGAAGTCACGGCGGCGCTGAAGCAGGCCCGAGAAGGTGTAGAGAAACAAAGACGGGCGCTCCTGGTCGAACGCATATGGGAGGCCTACGAAAAACGGAACCTCGCCGAGATGCACCGACTACGCATCCAGTACCAGAGGAACGGACGCGGGCCAAAGAAAAGGTACTACCGATCTGCTCGAACCCACTGGCCTTGCGACTACTGGTATCAGGAGCTCGCCCATCCAGCTTTGGAAGGGGGACTAGGAGCAAGGCCTATCGACAGAAAGGCAGAGAGAGCAGAACACGAGGCTTTCGTCCAGGAGCACATCGACCGATTGCCGACCGACCACGATCTTCTTTTTCAGGTCGAGGCCGACAAGCGAGCGATGCGTAGGTATTGCCAGCGAGCCAGTAAACGACGGGCCTGGCCACCATGGGGCATTCCGATCGAAATGACATGGTTGATGATCGATCCCACCCTCCATCTTCAGGACCCAGCAGAGCTCAGCAGACGACTAGAAGAAAAGCGAGTAGCAGCTGCAGAAAAAAGGGGGGACGAAGATGAGCTTGCACACTACACGACACTGGGGCGATGCAAGAAGGGGAGGGAACTGCTTCGACGGATGGGGTGGACGGAAGGTACCAGGTTGGGACGTGTGCCGACGGCGACTGATGGGACAGAAGGAGCCGCCTGGGAGCAGCAATCTTATGCAGTGGGGAGGGGCAGGTACGCAGGACTAGGTGCAGACACGATTGCGGACCACAGCAAAGGGTACATGAAGTACCTAGACCAATTCCTTGCACAATGCCGAAGTTGTCAGGTCACCCCGTTGGACTGGCACCGATCACAAGCATTCCCAGCAGAGAAACACAACAACAAAGAAGGGATACTAGGGAAGCGTATACTACACGTCTACGATTCCTTTGGAATGGCTTGGCACTCAGGCATCCACGCACGTGGTTCACCCACAACGCAGGCGCCCTGGGCCCAAGGAGGCCCCCCACACCGCTGTCGGGAAAACGCAATCCTCTGCGTACAAGCGGCCCAATGGAGGGCTGCACAAGGGGGGGTGAGCACAATCACAACCAACTACGACGGCACCAACGCGGTTGCAGCCACCAACCGAGCTTTACTCAGAGCGGTTGCCTTCAGGCAAGCACACGAGCACGACCAGCGCTTCGCCATGGCAGCAATTGACCACTCTACCCTGACGCTCGAAGCTGCCGACGGCACAGTCGAAGCTGAGAGCACCACAGGCGCCCAAATGGGCTTCACCCTCTGCCCAAGGCAATTCAACGACGCATACAACCTGTACGTCACAAAATGGTGGGAACAAGGCCGCACGGACCCAGACCAGATTATCCACGACACGACCAACCCAGTCGCAGGCAACACTCACGACTTAGCTCTCAACACGTTCATGGACGACATCACCTATGTGCAGACAATCTTACCCGCAGCGACGGCTGGAGATATTGAACAACAACTCAACAGCAACACAGAACGCCTTTCCCAAACAATAGCAGCAGGAGGATGGGGACTCAATAATGCCAAGACCAACCACCTACTATACCTAGTAGGGCAAGGCTGCTACGGGAAAACCAGACAACTCAGACGCAGCAAAACACTGCAAGGTCAGGCGCTAAGGGAGATGCGTGTACTTGGCCCCTACCTACCAGCTGGCCAGGGCATCACTGGCGAGGTCGTGCGGCGCATCGCAGCCATCCGCGTTGCATGGCGACAGTGCGGGACCTTCTGGACCTCTAAGGTACCCCGACAAATAAAACGCATGATGTTCATGGCCTTCGTAGTAGGTGCGGCCCTTAGCGGATTGCCTGCGCTCGTTCTGACAGATACCCGCACAACAGCAATCGACAGCGTACTAGGCAAGTACATACGGACGCTAGCGGGGGGAGCAATGTCGTGGACCAGAACAGATGGGACAGTGAGGTGCAACAATTTGCGACAGGTGTTCAGATACTGGAGACTTGAGCGCACATCCGTATCTTTGCTTGTGCGACGCCTACGATGGTACCAGAACTGGTCAAGGCACCCTTGGGAGCACGGAGCAGTCATCGCAGCGGTGTTCGGAACATCCAGACTAGACGCGGCTCAGGACATACGGCGACTAGAGGGGCAGGGATTCGCGGGGCCCTCCTCCACCCCGTGGGCACAGCAGTTTGCAGCCGACATGCATGTGATAGCAACTGTGGACGAGAGCATGGGATGGTATGCAGACAGGGAATCCGACCTCGCCATATTCGAACAGGGGAGCACGGAACAAAAAAACTGGTTACAAACAGACCCATCAATATTGTACATTTACGAGCGAAATTGGGATGTGCTCACGACACGAGATGCGACGACACAGGAGGAGGAGGGCAGGGAGGAGGATACATTAAAACCTTACTGGTGCGATCATACGACGAAGGGCGAGAACGACACGGAACAGAGGTGTGGCATGCGCTTTGCGACATACGCAGCACTAGTTGGGCATCGCCGAGAGACCCACAACATCCGACCAGTGGTGGCGTCCGTAATCGTCAACAACCAGTGTCCCTGGTGCAAGAGCACATTTATTAGTCGTAAGGTATGTGTCGACCACGCGGTCAGGGCCGTACACGGTCACGGTATCTGCCACCAAGACAGGTCGATGTGGTCCCACCCCATTTCCGACCCCAGCTCCCTTCGCTGCCAGATCTGTAACCACGAGGCTCAAACTCTTGAGGAGTACCACGCACACATACGCGAGCACATAGCAGGGCCAGAGTCGATCAGAGCAGCACGGGGAGAAGGAGCACATGTCGCACGGGGGCCACGGCGACTGGCGCATCAGAGCCAGCACGAAGAGAGGAGGGGGCGCAGCCGAAGGGCAGCGACCAGCACAGCGCCCACACCTCGGCGGAGGCGGAGTCGGCTCGTCAGACACGCAGCAGTCGCAGCAGACGCCGCAGCAGCCGCCCCCCACACAGCGCCGAGGAGGAGGCGGTCGAGGACCCCCAGGAGGCGGCCGTGGTGGTGGAGGAGGCGGCCAGGTGGAGCTTCGGGGCCAGCTGAGATCTCTCCAGAGGCTCACCCTCCAGAACTCGAACGAGATTCGCAATTTTCTGCATCTCACGGGAGAGTTCTGGCTGACGCCGCTCGAGCCAGAATGGGTGCAGGCGCCGATGGAGACAGGCAGAGAGTACGGGCGGAAGGTAAAGCAGCTGGGCAAGGGGCACGGCCTCGGCCCACCGCATGGCCAGGTGGCGGCGAGCTTGGTCGAGGAGATCGTGGCGGTGCTCGATTCGGAGGAGCAGAAGCTCGACGCGTCCCTCCTCCACGTGAGACAGCTCCTGAAGGAGTTCATGAGCCAGCTCGACGAACCCTGGGGACCAATCTCCATCACGGAGGTCTTCCTGCAGTGCAAGATCCAGGAGGCATACAACAAGACGGGCGAGGACGTGGAGATGGACATCAAGCAGTGCAAGGCCAAGCTCATCTACACGATCAACACGGCGCCGAGCTTCAGGGCCGCGCTGTACGACCAGAAGCTCGAGCAGGAGCAGCACGACAAGATCGCGGGCTTCAAGGGGGACATATTCAAGCAGGCCCTGGGCCACGCGTTGGCGCACCTCGGGGCCACGAAGAGCCGTTCAGGGGGCCCGAAGACGGGCCTGGAGAGGGCAGTGGAGGCGCAGCTCAACAGGAGGTGAGCCAAGGCACACCCCAGCCAATGCCCAGCAGCTCGCCCCGCCGCGAGCGAGAGAGCCCCGCGGGCCAGTTCCCACCAGGCCCGCAGCCCAGCGGAGCCAGCAGCTCGTTGTCGAGCAGCGCCGTCGAGCCACGCCTCAACTCCATGGGGCGCCCTCGTGCTTGGCCACCATCATCACCGCCAGTGAGCCGAGAGGAAAAAATTGCACAGCAGATTAGTGCAGACCATGTTCGTATGACGAGTCTCAGAAGCCAGGCCGAACAACACGGAGGCCAGATGGCATACCTATATCGGATGGCTACGTACTATCGGGACTTACGACCAAGGGACTATTACCAGCCTATGGCAAAAAAATGAGGGGGACGGCGGACCTTCTAATTATTCAGCCGCCACCCTACCATTACACGGGCTCCCACTACCTACGCCCCCTCCTCCCACCAACTCCCACTCCCAACCTACCATCTCTTTCCTAGGCAATCAGCTCTCTACTAGTTCCACTCGCAGTCGGGGTTTGTCTGTCATGCAGTATCGCGGATGCACGCTCGAAGCCGACGTATCTGCGACCTCGTACCGGACAGTATACAGAACGACAGTGCATGCTACAGGGTACACATCGCGTACTATGACAGCATACACAGGGAACTACCACACCACAACATCCAGCACAGCCATGCGATTGTGATCCGACCACGGTTCGACCTCTCCTCTCCCGCTCAGATACATCCAGCTTTTGTCCGCTTTAGTTATCACAACTGTTACCTTTCCCGACCTCCAGAGGATAGAGTGAGTAAGAATCGCACACTAAGGACAGGCACAGGATTCCGACAGCAGCAAACGACCGAGCCTACGCCTACTCTCACACCAAGGTCCTACTACGGTTCCTTACGGCCCAACTACTGGGAACTAAGGAAACTACTACAAGATCTAAGGTGTACAACAGTAGGCTGGAACCACTAAGGTAAACGAGGATCGGTACACAGCTCGACATACTACCAGAGGACATTTGCGACTCGAGCATCTTCGCGGCCTCTCTATCCATTGCTGGCGGACACTCCGCCTACGTTCAGAGCCAGCGCCCCGAGGGCGCACGACCAGAGCTGCGATGGCGGCGCAGGCGCACACGGAGAAGGGGGAGATGGCGCAGCAGCCAGCTGCAGAAGAAGCCGAGCATCTGCAGCCAACGATAGTGCAGAAGCCGCACGACAGAGGAGGCTTGGGAGGAGCGGCGGATCAAGTCGCGGGCACGGCGGCGCACAGGCTCGAGGTCGCGCACAACACACTCCAGAGCACCGCCGTCGCGTTCAAGGTGGCGACCGAGCACTGCGAGAAGGCCCTCCACGCGCTCCACAAGCAGCGGGAGAGGGTGGTGACCACCTTAGGCCGCATGAACGCGAGGAGCCTCAATCCACATGAAGAAGCAGAGCGTAGCCAAGCGAAGCTCTACCTCAAGGAGCAGCTCCACGACATCAACTGCGCCATCAGTTCGATGAGGAGCGCCATCGGCATCACCGACGACAAGCTGGGCAAGACGATGCACGGCCCGATGCCATGGGAGCTGGACTACACGAGGCGCCAGGCCGACGAGATCGACAACATATACACGCGCTGGACCAAGGGCCCGCACGGCTACGCCTACGACGAGGCTTCCTTCGCCTGCGACACGCAGACGGAGCCGATGGTGGAGCCGCAGATGGAGATCAAGGACTACCTCCAGCCCGCTCGCAGGCCGCCGTGCACCAGCCCGAGCAAGAGCATAGAGGGCTGGGAGAACCGCGGCAAGGTGTTGTGCAGTGAGGCCAGCTCTAGCACCCCAGCCGCCGCCACCGCAGTCACTAAGGCCGACGGCTCCGCTCAGAGCAGGGACGTCAGGCTCTCATCGCCAAGGGCGGCAGCAGCGGCAGGCTGGGGCATAGGGCAGCAGTAGAGAGCAGATTGCACCAGGCCTGGCTTTCCCCATTTTTTCTCCCCACTTCAGCCCTAGAAGCGGGGGCTCGGCTGCAAGCACTCACCGCATGGGCCAGTGCGGCCATGCACCTACACTAGCCGAGAGCCTACAGGGAGATGTACCAGGCCGCCTCTTCTTTTTTTTGCCTCTCTCTGCCGTCTGGGGAGTGGGGAGTGGGGAGGGTGGGGAGCGGAGGTGGGTGGGCTCTCAGCGGTGAGGGGTGCGCCCAGCGAGGCAGCCCCCCACCGCCTGCAACAGTTGACAGGCCGAAACCGAGGCAGGGTCTCCCTGCTAGCGAGGCTCGGGGACCACGTCCAACAGAGGGGCGGGCCCCGTCGCCTCAGGCGGCCCCCCCAAAGCAAGGGTGGGCTCGCATCCATATATCTCCCAGGGGTCGGCATGCCTGTCGGTAGGCGAAGTTGACAGACCCCCAAGGGCCTTATCCTTATCCTCCTCCTCCTCCTCCTCCTCCTCCTCCTCCTCCTCCTCCTCCTCCTCCTCCCGGGATTTCCAAGGAGGCCCCCGCGGCCGCAAGAGCACCCCTCGCGAGGCCCCGAGGGGCCACGGGGGGCCCCTTGCGCAGCCCCCGGCTCGGCGAGCGAGGGGCGGCGGCCGAGGCGCGGAGCGCCGGGAGGGCCGGGCAGCAGGCGGCAGCGCCAGGAGGGCCGAGGCAGGCGGGGCGGGGGCGGGGCAGGGCGGGGGCGGAGCAGGCGGCGGAGGAGGCCGGGGGCGACGCGGGCACGGAGCCAGCCTGCGCAGCTCCAGCAGGGCACGCGGGAACACACACACACACACACACACACACACACACTCCCCCCTACCCCTCCCTCAGCGCTCCCCCCCCGGGACCAGGAACCCCCCAGGGACCGGGCCTTTGTTTGTTTGTTGTTTGTATGTTTGTTTGTTATTTGTTCGTTTGGGCACCCCTGGGCAGGGAGCCCCTCCGCAGCCGGGAGCCTTCCGGAACCGGGGAGAGGGAATCTTGGCGCGGGCCCCAGGCCGCGGCTTATAGAGGTGCGCGTGGTTTCTGCTGAGTGCCGAGTGCCCCCGCCGAGAGTGAGAGGGGGCCTGCGGATACGCCACATCCGTCGGCCTTCGGGGGAATCGTTGGGATCGTGGCCCCCGCCGTCGTCGGCGTCTTGCTCCTCCTTCTCCTCCTCCTCCTCCTCCTCCTCCTCCTCCTCCTCCTCCTCATCATCATCATCATCAGCAGCAGCATTCGCATTATCATCAGCATCAGCATCATCAGCATCAGCATCAGCATCATCGTCATCAGCATCATCAGCACCATCATCATCAGCAGCAGCATCATCATCATCAGTATCATCATTATCATCAGCATCATCATCAGCAGCATCATCATCATCATTATCATCATCCCTCCTTGCTCGCCCTCTTCCTCGTCCTCCTCCCTTCTCCTCGCACACCGTCGGGCGCCTTCCCTCCTCCGCCCCCTTCTTTCTCCGCTTCCTCGTAGCCCCATCCACCCTCCTACTTCGCCGTCGTCATCCTCATCCTTGTCCTCGTCGCTGTCCTCCTCCTCCTCCTCCTACTTAGCCCCCTCGTCATCCTCGTTGCTCTCCCTCCTGCTCCTCATCTGTTTGTTGCTCCTCCCCCTCTCTGATCTCTCCCCTCCACTTCCAAGTTCCTTCCCATCCAACCATCTAATCATCTCCCATCCTCCTCCTCGTCCTCCTCCACATACTCCTCCGCATACTCTTTCGCATACTCATCATCAGGTTTCTTTCCCTCATCCCCCCCCCCTCCTTCGCGCCTTCCGTCCTCCTCCCCCCCTCCTTTGCCTAATCCCCCCCTCCCTCACTCCAACCACCTCACATGGGAGTAGGTTGTACTATTGAGGCACCTGTTGGTCACGCATCCGATGCTGATACAAGTCCACCGTTAAGCGCTGTGTGTGAAGTCCGCTCATATCACCATCATATCATTCCATACCGCTAGCGTATCGGCTCGGGTATTGGTGTACACACCGCGCTGCTCTCCGCACAGCGCCCAGGAAAAGAGTAGCGAATCTCTTCCTCGCTAACCTCTACCTACTGTTTACCGTATAGGTTCGACGCTTTGGTGGTTAACCTATACACACAGGTTATCAGCCTATTATTTTACGCTCTTCGTCTTTGACCCCGCCGCATGGTCCTGCACCCCACGGGGCGCAGGGCCTCTATGCGCGCAGCGTTTTCGACGGAGCGCGGGCGCAGCGACCACACGGAGAAGGCGAGAGAATCGTGATACCCATTCCCCCCCTTTCAGGCGAAGGCAGTTCCGCGTCGCTCGCGGCCGCTCTTGGCGAGTTTTTCCCTGACCCGCCGCTGCCGCCGCCCGCGCGCGCTCACGCGCCTGGGAACGTACATATGGCTTCGGCGCCTGATAGGTCCACCAGACCGTTTCCTGGCGCCGCCTTCGATCTTTCCCGTGCGCCGGTGGGAACACCAGCAGTTGGCCTCGGAGTCACCGCTGGATTCGCCTCGCCTCCTTTTTCTTCTTTTCCAACCATCGCCGATGGACCATGTGCCAGTGGGTGCACCCGCAGCGGCGGCGCCAGAAAGACGTTTCCAGACAACGCTTTCGCGCGCCCCCGCCGCCAGGCGAAGGTCTTGCCCCCACTAATTTTTCTGTCTCTGAACACGCGCGCGTTATCGAGAATCGCACAGGACGGACATCTCGGCGAAAGGTTCAGAACGGTACCACATTCGATATCTCAACAGGGACAATAGCCGCAGCCGTTCTCAGAGGCGCTCACGGCAAAGCTCCTTGCGACGCGAGCTGGTATCGCGCGCATATCCCTCAGCCAATGACACGGCAGAGTTCCGAGACCAGGTTGAAATTTACACGACACATAGTTGTCGGGTCAGGTTGCACGAACAGCCACATTAACGCAGGAGCTACACCACGCCCCTGCTTTGGTCGACGTTTGGACCGCTGAAGATCGATCGATCCTTACCCGGGTCCAGTATCAAACCGACGAAATGGAGTCACAACGAGGTTCTGGCTCCACCACACTTCCGACGTTACACGATTTCATCCTTAGAACGGGGGCCCAATGTGTGAGCGTCAGGGACACGGACATTGCCGCCACCAGGACACTACACGATGAGCTCCAGACAGCACGGCATATCCCAGCTATGGAGGTAAATGGACCTACGACGGGGGAAAGAGAACGAAGAAAAAAAACAACAACAACAACAAAAAAAAAAAACGCGATGACCTTACGTTTCGCACCTTCGTGGAAATGACGACTGCCAACATACACTCCCAACATACCACGCTCACGTTTGCGTTGCACGGCAAGCTGCGTAGTGCCGGGATGGCCATCGCTCAACGTCTTGATGCATCCGGGGGACGTGCGCCAACGCTTGAAAACCGAGTCTCCACAGTCGGGCAGCAGTTACACGAAATAAAGAGTGCATTGGCTAAGTTGCGCGTTGTACGGACCAAGACTGATCAGCTGGGAACACCGACTTCTGTTTACAATTTCACCTCCATGGAAGCCCAGTCGGCCGAGGTACGGACGGCGGCGGACCACGTGCAGTTACGATTCACCCAGATGTCCCAGGAAAGAGACGCTAAAAAGGCACGGGCCGAAGATGCATTCGCACGTTTGGAACATGACCGAGACACACACCACCAACGAACCCAGGACTTAGAGCATTGGCTGGGCCGGTACCCCCAGCGAACCCACGACGCCAACGTTGAGATACGGGGCACACAGCAGAGTGTTCAGAAGATGCAGACCGACATCACAACCACCGAAGCTACACTGACGGCCCACGTGAGCAACACTCAGATCCACCATCCGACACCACTTCCTGAATCTCATACAGACCGGGTCCCACTCATGCCGATGGAGACATCTTCGTTGGACACACGCGACGTACGTCACCAGGCGCCACTTCGGCAGCGGCCTCCACCCAGACATGTCACGTTTCTCCCGCGCGCGCACCATCGCCACCACAACCAGTTCCATCACAGACGTTGTCGAATTTCTTTTCAGTGGTACCACTCCAACCAAAGAATCCGATTTCAGTGGTCACTCCAACCAAAGAATCCGACCGTGTACGCATACCACAAGTGCCACGCACGACTTAAGTACAAGAGTGGCAACATATGATCCGGAACAACTTTGGCCGCGCTTGTGGGCGCCCTGTCAAGGCCTGCGTCGAGGGAGGGGGTGGAGGGTGTTACCTTACGATCTGTTCTTCGATGGACGCGATGGAATCAGCCACGAGCGCTTGCGTCCACCGTGCAAGCAAGGGTAGTGCAACAAGGAAACCGGGCCCCATCACGGGGCTAACGTGGTGACGAGACTAAGGCGCCCCAAAGCCATATTACCTCAAGCCCTCCCTCCCTGACCCCCTTCTCCTCCATCCTGAATCCCCCCCCTCCTCCTCCCCCTGACATGCCCTCCCTACCATACCAGTCCTCCCTCCCCTCCTCCCTACCTCCTCCATCCTCCTCCCTCCCTCCCCCCCCCTCTCCCTGACCTGTCCTCCTCCCCTCCCCTCCCGCCCTGCCCCGTCGTGGTCCCTCCCCCTCGCAGAGAGGCGTGCCCTCGATCATCTACGACACCGTCCGCGACCTCCGGCAGGCCCGCGCGGTACGGCTCGGGGCGATGCAGCGCAAGTTGCCGGCGGTGCACTTCCTCCTATTGTACGACGAGGGGGCCAGGGAGAGGAGGAGGACGGAGGAAGATCGAACAGGAGGAGGAGGAGGAGGAGAAGCAGGAGGAGGAGAAGCAGGAGAAGGAAGAGGAGGAGGAAGAAGGAGGAGGAGGAGGAGGAGCAGCAGGAGGAGGAGCAGGAGGAGGAGGAGGAGGAAAAGAGGAGGAAAAGAGGAGGAAAAGAGGAGGAGTAGGAGGAGGAGGAGAGGAGGAGGAGGAGGTGGAGGAGGAGTAGGAGGAGGAGGAGGAAGAGGAGGAAGAGACCCGTGTAAACACCAGATCCATCAACGATATTGCAAGACACCCTCCCTCCAAGTTCCCTCCTCACAGGCCCCTGCAAGGGTTCGTTTTCACTGGGGGCAGTGCACCGTTAGAAGACAACCCATTTGAAAAGCCGGAGCTGCGCAAGAACACCATGCCGGGGATTCCAACGCCGCGAATCACCGTCACTGCTGCGCCCTGACAGTCCGACGTCGTGCCGAAACACCGCTTCTGGGGCGTTGGCCACGAGAATCCGCGAGAGGTTGCGCACACTTTTGAAGACGAGCGTGCGCGGCGCGCAGGCGCGGCGAGCAGGCGAGGGCCACGTTTTGAAGAAAAGCGGCCGCCGTCCGACCGTGAATGTGCAATGTGTTATGACGAATGTGCGAAGGATTGCAAAAAAAAAAAAAAAAAAAAAAAAAAAAGTGCGAAGGATTGTGAATTTTTTGTTTGCAATCCTTCGAAGGTTTTTTTGCAATCCTTCGTTTATTTGTTTGCAATCCTGGGTTTCTTGTTGCAATCCTTGGGTTTTGTTTTGCAATCCTGCGTTTTTTTTGCAATCCGGCGTTCAGGCGAGAGCCACATCTGGGAAACGGCCCGCCTTCGATCCGTGAAACGCTCGCAGACGTCTGAGACGAGACCTGTGCGCGGCGCTAAAGCGAGCGCCACACGCTTGAAAAGCGGCCCGCCCTCCATCCGTGAAACGCTCGCAGATGTCTGAGACGAGACCTGTGCGCGGCGCTAAAGCGAGCGCCACACGCTTGAAAGCGGCCCGCCTCCATCCGTGAAGTTCTTGCAGATGTTTAGGACGAATGGGCGCGGCGCTCCGGCGACAGCCACATTTTGAGAACGATCCGCCCTCCATCCGTGCAGTGATTGAAACCTTTTCAGCATAAGGATCAGACATGATGAGGAAGTCTCAGGCAAAACGCTCGGCCGCGCCCTCCCGACTTGTCTCAGGGTGCGGCAGGGAGGAATTGCTTATGAGGCGAAGGGATGGGGGAGGAGGAGGGGGAGGAGGAGGGAGGCGGAAGATCGAGTGACGAAAGTTTGCATAAACATCAATTGTCCGAGCTCCGCGCGGAAGAGGAGGAGAGGAGGAGGAGGAGGAGGAGGAGGAGGAGGAGGGGGACGAGGAGGGAGGGGTAAGATCGAGGAGGAGGGGGAGGAGGAGTAGGAGGAGAAGGAGGAGAAGGAGGAGGAAGAGGAGGAGGGAGGAGGAGGGAGGAGGAGGGAGGAGGGTGGCAAAGGAGAGGCGAGGAACAGGGGGAGGTGGACGAGGGGCTCGCGAGGTACGCGCTCGGCCTGCTGGAGCTGCTCGCCTTTCCCTTCCTCGGGGCCGGGAGACCGAGGGGCTCGCCGCCGCCGCTGCCGTCGGCTCGGGGGCAGCGTTAGACAGATCGTCACGCTCAGGATCACCATGCATCGACCCTCACAGTCAGCCCGCATAGCAAGGATGGGCAACCTTCTCAAGGGTGCCCTTGCATCCTTGCCCCCTCGGTCCATTCTTGGCCATTTGCGTTGGCCGCGCCCCGCTCGAAAAGCTTCGAAGTGGGCGTACACGGCCCTCGCATCCCTGTCGCGCATCCTTATGATACGGGCCTGCTGTTGTCGGCCATTCATCGCTGATAGAGGCCCACCCCGTCCAGGAACGTGAGAGTTCGCTACCAGGGGCCCATCGCCGATCTGTCGGCGATGTATCGCCGATTCAAGCTCGATGTTCCCCCCCTCTCCCCCTGAGCCGGCTCCCTCTAACATTGCCCCTCACCGTCGACGTCGCCTGCCAGGCTGACCAAGCGAAGTTCATCCCAGGCTTCCAGAGCGACCCAGGAGGCCCCAGATAAGAACGCGAGAGGCGCCCGGCCAAAAGCTTCATGAGCATGAACTTTCGGAACCCAGCACGGTTTTATCAGGTCGCCGAAGCCCCCCCTCTGCGGCGCCTCAAGCGCCGCCCTCTGGCGAGCGCCCGGGGAGGGGGGATTGAGCGCCGACCGAAGAAATCCACGCGGACCTCCGAAAGGTTGAGTGAATGTATTTAATCGCTTCGCTCATTCCGCCGGCCCATATTGTCGCACCGTTGTGGGCTAGCCGAGTTTGGGGGCCTCTTGGGGGCCGTTTTGGGGCCTCTTGGGGCCTCTTTTGGGCCTCTTGGGCGCCTCTTGGGGCCTTTTTGGGGCCTCCTGGGCGCCTTCTGGGGCGGAGGGCTCGATTTTTCAGTTCTCGGTTCCCCTCTTGAGCCCCTCTTGGGCCCGTCTTGGGGCCTCTTGGTCCGTCTTGGGCGGCACTTGGGCCGTCTTGGGGGCCCTCCTGGGCCGTTCCGGGGCCGTCTTGGGAGCCTCGTGGGCCGTCTTGGAGCGGTCTTGGGGGCCTCTTGGGCCGTCTTGGAGCGTCCGGAAGCCGAAAAAGCCAGAACGCAAAAAACATCGAAAAAAACAATGAAAATCAACGATTTTGGCCTCTTGGGGCCCTCTTCGGAGGCCTCTTGGAAGGCCCTTGGGGCGTCTTGGAGGCCTCTTGGGCTGTCTTGGGGGCCTTTTGGGCCGTCTTGGGGTCATCTTCGGCGTCTTCGAAAGGTTGAGTGAATGTATTTGCGTGTGTGTTGTTTCAGACGTGCACACGACCGCAGAGGCCAGCTGGGACTGCCTGGGGTGGGGGGGGCCCGTCTGTGCGCAACCCGAAGCCTTCCCAAGCGGGGTGGCACGGGCGTTGCGGCCTACCCCCCGCGTTTTCTCTGGCTGTGCTTCGCAGCGCGCTGCCTCGCGGCGGACGCGCTGGAGCCTCGTCGCTGCCGGCGCGCGGAGGGGTGTCGGCTGGCCTCGTGCGGGTAAGCGTGCGTCGCGAGGCTGTCGCGCAGGCTGCTGGCTCTGCGGATCCGCTCCGTCATCCCCCTGACCGTCCTCATCGTGCTCCCCATCCTTCCGCTTTTTGTTCGTGCCCCTCCTCCCCCCAGCCTCTTTCTCCTTCTTCTCGCCCTCCCCGTCCTTCACGCCATCTCCTTCCTGCCGCCCTCCTATCGCCCCTCCTTCCGTACATGTCGGACGCCGACGCCGGATCCAGAACACTCCCCCTTGACGTTTTCACTTCCCCAGCCTCCCTACGCCGACTCCGACTCCACGGCCCACCCGCGCTGGCCTTGTGGGCCCCGCCACTGGCGATCACCGCGCGCTCCGCTCCTCTCGTCCTTCTCGCCCGCCTGCCCCTCCCGCACGGCCTTCCGCCAGTGCGGGTGCGCCCCCCAGGAACGTGTCCATGGCCCCCGTCACCAACCTGACCGACGGCGAGCCCAGCATCCTGTTTGTCCAGGGCATCTTTTTCGGGGCCATGAGCGGCGCCATCGTCATGACGCTGCAGATCATCTACGAACTCTGGAGGCCGTACGGCGGAGCGTACACTGTCAACTCCGTGTTGGAGACGATGGTGCGTGGCCTCGAGGAGGAGCTGTGCGCGCGGCGGAGCGTTACCTTGCCGCTGGCGGACAGGGCCACGCCCTGGTCGCCGAGGCCATACGAGGGAGCAGAGGCTGGCGCCCAGAGGGCTCCAGCGACCGGCGCCGCCGCGGCAAGGGTCGTGTAGGCCGTGCCGCGTCTTCGCCTTCCCTCGACGGCGAGCCCCGGGGGGGAAGGCCAAGGGAGCAGGCCTTCGCAGAAGGCGGCGGGGCTTCCAAGAAGCCCTCGGGCCTGCCGAAGGGGCGCCCCCGTCCCTGGAGGAGACTCAGAAAGTGTCCCGGAAAGGTGGGGGGCCTTCTGGGCCTTCTGAGAGGGCCCGCCCCCTCTGCCTTCCCCCCTCTTGGCGCGCCGCCCCGTCCACCCACCCTTCGCTGCTACTCGGGGAGGGAACGGTACTGTGAGCAACCTGTGTGCACGGCGGAACGAGCCTGCACATCCGGGGTTCGCTCTGAGACCGTTGCCTTGGTGCCGGCGCGGTTCCCTCCCTCCTCCCTCCCCTCCCTCCCTCCCTCCCTCCCTCCACTTCCCTTCCTCCTCTCTCCTCCCTCCCTGCCCTCCTCCGTGCCCCCACCAGCCAGCAAGCGACGTCGGCGCATGGTCGCCGCCGTCCTGCCGGGGCCGCGGCCGCGTTGTTTTTTTTGTTTCAACGCCCCCGAGCGGCCCGGACCCCTCTCTGCGCGTCCGCGTCTCCTCGCCCAGCTCGATGCCTTGCGGCTGCGCGCGCGGGGGCGGGGACAGGGCGCGCGCCCGGGGCGGCAAAGAGCCCAGCGGCAGCGGCAGCGGCGGCGGCACGTCCCCGCGGTGCGGCTTCGGGGCTGCGCGCAGATGGCCCCGCCCCCCAAGGCACAGTTTGCACGAGTCGAAAGCTGGGCGAGGGCTGCTAACACCGTGGCTGCTAAAACGGCCCTCCCGGAAGGAAAAAACAACTTCCCGGAATGAGGCGCGGCACGCGAAACAGTCAACGGGCTTCTTCCCGGAAGGACGAAGACAACTTCCCGGAGGTCGATTTTAGCAGCCACGGATTTAGCAGCCCTTGCCCGGCTTCCGAACGAGGGCCGGGGGCGACCTGGGTTTCGGAGCGGTGCCCTTCTGTTCTTCGCCGTGGGGCCCCCCCGCCTCCGGCTGTGCTTCGGGAGGGGCAGCTCCATGGGGGGCCCTGGCCTTCGACGGCGGGGCGCGCGGTCTTTGGTCCACGCTCTGTGGGCCCTGTTTCGACTGTACGTAGTCCCAGTTGGCCTCAACAACCTAGGCCTCCTAATTGGATGGGGCCAGAGTAAGTGGGGTCGGAGGATCGCGCAGCATCGGCGAGGCATCGGCGATGCGGCTCGATGTGGGGCCCACGTCGCCGATGCATCGGCGATGCGGCGAGGTCCTCCGCCCCCACCTGCTGGGACCCCATCTGGGAGGCCTCTGAACGAGCCTCCCGAGTAGTCCTGAGCTGGGCGGTCCAAACACCTCGGTGCCGCTTCCGGCGGAGCCGCTGGGGGCGCGCCGCGCCCCAGGGTTGGGGTGTGGAGACCGCTTTGGACCTCCCGGGGGGGCTGCTGAGGCCAGTCGGGTCTGCCTGGGGAGGCTGTCTGTGCGCAACCCGAAGTTTTTTGCCACATCCCCCGCCCTCACCCCCAACCCAGGGGCCACGTTAGGGGGAGACAGTTCGGCTTCGAGGTTCGAGAGACTCGGGTGTGTGTGTGTTCGTCGGATCTCCGCGATGTTCCAGCCTTTCGGGATGCTCTCCAGCAGCTGCGCCTGGCCGAGAGCGCTCTGGGGGTGCCCAGGTCGTCCCGAAAGGCCGCCAATGTGCCGAGCTGTGGCCCGAACACCGCCAGAGACGGGGATGGGTTCAGGGGAGATGCATCGATCCCCAATCGCCCACTCATTTCAGGAGAGAAGGAAACACACGGACACAATTAATCGTCGACTCCCAGGATAACATTGGAAAATATGGGAAGTGGGGGGGAATACAAAAACCCAGAAATATAAGAAAATATGGGGAATCCTGTTATTTGTGTGTATTTGTTTGTGTGTCCCAGGGCCCCTTCATCATTGCCGATATGGATCCATAGCCCACCCCACCCAGGAACGTGCAGATTTGCTATCCGGGGTCTGTCGCCGATCTATCGGCGATGCCTTTCCGATGCCTTGTCCCCCCCCTGATGCTGCCTCTCTAGGGCGGGGGCGGGGAGATCGCGCAGGGGTAGCGGCAGGGGGAAGGGGGCATGAGGAAGGGGAGGAGGAGGGGATAGGGCGGTCACCCCTCATCGTTGCCCTTCACCTCCCCCCAGCCCAGGGGCGCCTCTCGGACGTATGGGATTTGAGTGTTTTGACGCGTTTCTTTGTGGATCCATTCGCTCCATGGGCCCATGCAGGCCGCTGTGTCGAGCTGTGAGGAGTTCGACTTTCTGCGGCACCCCCTGCAAGAAAAAAACGCGCACACGAAAAAACGGGTCCGAGCGACAGCAAGACCTTCCTCGTCCTCACCCCCATCCCCCTCGCCGTTCATCATCGCTCTCCCCCTCATCCTCCTCCTCCTCGGCTTCATCCATCTCGTCCATCTTTTCCCCCTACCCTCCTCCCTGCTCTACCCGTCTTCCTCATCTTCTCATCCTCATTCAAGTATAACGCTCCCAGTCCTCCTTGCTGCTCCACCTTCACCCCATCCTCCCCTCTCCCGCTCCCGTTTTTTTTCTCTCCCATTGCCCTTCCTCTCGTCTTTCCTCCTCGCCTTTATACTCCCGCGGTCCCACCGAAAGGGGCAGGAAATTATCTGGCGAAGGACCCAACCATATGCAGTTGTGGGTACCGCAATTATGAATATCTCCTTCAGTGAAGCTCCCCATGGGGCCACGCAGCGCTGCACTGGGTGGGGGGGAACGCTGTACTGGGTGGGTGGTGTGCCAAATTGGGCTTCTGGGACGCATGCGGACGGTCCCACTGGGGGCTTCGGTGGAGCTCCTTATGGGGCCACGAAGCGCTGTACTGGGTGGGTGAAAATGCCAAAACGTTTCCGGGACGCATGCGGACGGTCCCCTGGGGGCTTCGGTGGAGCTCCCTAAGGGACCACGAAACGCTGTATTGGGTAGGTGAAAATATCAAATTAAGTTTCGGGGACGCATGCGGACGGTCCCATTGGGGGCTTCGGTGGGGCTCCCTGTGGGGCCACGAAGCGCTGTACTGGGGAAGGTGAAAATGCCACATTGGGTTTTCGGGACGCATGCGGACGGTGGCACTGGGGCCTTCGGTGGAGCTCCCTATGGGGCCACGAAACGCTGTACTGGGTGGGTGAAAATGCAACATTGGGTGTTTCCGGACGCTTGCGGACGGTCCCGTTGCCACGAAATTTTGCATTGGATGGGTGAAAATGCCACATTGGGTTTTCGGGACGCATGCGGACGGTAGCACTGGGATCTTCGGTGGGGCTCCCTATGGGGCCACGAAAAGCTGTACTGGGTGGCGGGGACGCATGCGGACGGTATCACTGGGACCTTCGGTGGGGCTCCCTATGGGGCGACGAAACGCTGTATTGGGTGGGGGGGACGCGTGCGGACTGTAGCACTGGGACTTTCGGTGGGGTTCCCTATGGGGCCACGAAGCTTTGTACTGGGTGGGGGGGGACGCATGCGGACGGTAGCACTGGGACCTTCGGTGGAGCTCCCTATGGGGCCACGAAATGTTGTATTGGGTGGGTGAAACGCAGGTAGGAGGGGCAGAGGGCCACGAAACGCTGCACTGGGTGGGTGGGACGCATGCGGACGGTAGCACTGGGACCTTCGGTGGGGCTCCCTATGGGGCCACGAAACGTGTGATGGGTGTGCTGAAACGAGTGATGATGATGATGATGATGATGATGATGATGATGATGATGATGATGATGATGATGATGATGATGATGATGGTGATGATGGTGATGATGATGGTGATGATGATGGTGATGATGATGGTGATGATGGTGATGATGGTGATGGTGATGGTGATGGTGATGGTGATGGTGATGGTGATGATGATGATGGTGACGAGAGGAGGGAGGAGAGGAGAGGAGGGGAACGCGGGGACCGTCTCTTCAAAACGAGGACCCAAAACCATACGATGGTTGGGAACAAAGGGTCAGGAGGATCGATGTGTTTTCAAGTGTTGGCGGTTACTATGATTATGGTTACCATCCTCGTCCGCGTCTTGATTTTCCATCATCCTCCTTGTCCTCCCTCATCGCCCCCTTGCTCCTACTCGCCCTCATTATTTCTCCTCCTCCTCCATCCTCCTCTCCTTTTCCTCCTCCTCCCCCCTCCTGCGGCAGCAGGCCCTGCCTTGGGCCCAAAAGCCACGACGGCGCTGGTTGCGGCGGCGGCGCGCGGGGCAGCCCAAGGGGCGGCCGCGGGCAGCAGGCCGTGTGCTGGCGCAGGTGGCGACGACCAGGACCCCGTCGGCGACATGGACGTCGTGCTGGCGAAGGTCAAGGCCGTGTCGGGGCACGCAGGCGAGCTGAACGTCACGGACGCGAAGCGGTGGCTGCGGGCCCACGGGGAGCGGGGCAGCAATGCCGCCGCTCGGCTGGGCAAGCTCAGCAAGCTCCGCAACACCCAGTCGCACCCGCTCGCGCTGCAGCTGATCGTGGAGGTCGGGCAGTTGGCGGCGGCTGTCGGCAAGGAGGAGCTGAAGAAGATGGACGGGTCGGGGTGCCACAAGGGCGCCGAGGCGGGCCCCGCCCCCCCCAGCGAGGAGAAAGTCAAGGACGGCGCCGGCGGGGAGGGGTGGGGACCGCAGCCAGAGGAAGCAGACTGTCGGAGACGGTGGACGACATCACGGATCTGGCGAGCGTGTCGGAGGCGACAGCGACGGGCCCTGAGGAGAAGTTCTCGGCGAAGCCAGCGAAGCTGAACAGGGGGCTGATCCAGGTGGACATCAAGCTCGCCCCAGACGTCGAGGCCAAGCGAGTGCTGAAGGTAAGGGACTCGGACGACATGTCGGAGACAGTAAGCTCGTCGGAGCAGGAGGTGGCGGGCCCAGAGGAGAAGTTCTCGATGAAGCCAGTGGCCAAGCAGTACGGGGAGCTGATCCAGAAGGACATCAGGGACGCCCCAGCCTGCGACTACCTCGATTGGAAGTACCAGCTCAA
>CAUYUJ010022173.1:35000-65000 GCA_963575745.1 Prorocentrum cordatum
GACGGCGACCCCGACGCTTACTGGACACCTGCACCGCGCGGAGAAGAACAGAAATGGAGGACATGGCCCATCACGGCTACACGGAAGAAAAAGCTTCTGAGATGATCCAGTCACACGGAGACGCCTTGGTAGCCAATTTTTGCGCAAAAGGCAGAAGCGAGAGTAGAGACGAAGAAAAATGCCAACGCTGGAAACCCCAATCGCCCGAAGGCGGCGGCAAAGTGTCACCGACACTGGAAGAGCGCAAGACCCGCTTCCAGGAAATCAAGGAACGAACGGGGTGCAAAAACTGCAACGAGATTGGCCAGTGGTCCGGGGGGCCCGAGTGCAAGGGCGAACCCGAGACGGCCACGACGACGCACGCCGGCGAGCGACCGCTCCCGTTACGCGAGGACGGCGACGACGAACAGTTCGCGCCCGCAGAATACGTTGCGGCATCATTCACCACGAACAGTTTGACGGGCGTCAAGACTCCGCTCGCGGGCCACCTCTCCGCGGGCAAGGTGCGGCGCTTCATCGTCGGCCTCGCCGTTGCGGGGGCCGCCAGCGCGGGCGGCGCGGCGGAGGACGCTGCCATTTGTCCATCTTGAGACGCACGCGTGGAAAAAAAGGGAAACATCGAGTGCAATCCTGATCATATCATCGCTCAGACCACTTGTCAGAGCATCAGCAGCACGCGTAGTTGCTAGAGGAGTTGTCGAACCTCGGCTCAGTCACCGCCACCCCTGGTTCTGAAGTTGTTTGCACCAGCCTTTGCGTCGTGGACGCGCTGAACTCTCATGTAGAGTCAGACCCCGATACTAGCTCACCTAAGTTTCTTGACCTCTTGCGCGGGCAACCAGCCACGGCTAGATCGCCCCACTGCGACCGCCCCCCCAGCTGGAGCTGCCGAGGGGGGAGTAGACGCGTCACTCGATTCCGCCCGCGTCGACGCGGACGGCGCCGTCGAGCCACAGGAGCTACGCAGGGGGGAAGAACAGGACATCCTGGAGGAGCGGCCGCCCCCCGGCGAAGTCGGAAGGAGCTTGGAAGAGGTTTCGGCTCGAAATACCCCTCCGAGTTGAGGGTCGCTACCAGGCGACTCCATCGACAGTTCGGGCATGCACCGACGCGCGCGCTGATTCAGCTCATGACGACATCGCGGATGTCAACGAGTACACCGAGGCAGCGAAGCACCACGGGCGCGAGTCTCGCGAGCACCACAACTGCTAGCTCAAACTCAGGTCGCCATGCCCAAGAAATTCTGCTTCAATCATGAAATTGGCATTGATTGCATCGGCGTCAGGGACAAAAAGTGGAGATATGCACACCCCCCCGAACATCATCTGTCAAGGGACCACGCTCCAACGCGTCACATTTGCACGCCAGGGCGGCGGCGCGCCATCCTCGGCGCGCTGGCTAACGTTGCTGAAAACAGGTCCGATGAATCCCCACGCCAAGCAGCAAATCGCTCCGCAGCACGCAAGTCATTTGCCGAACACGACGTCGGGAGTCGGACAGCACGCGCTGCATTCCGAAAGGCCGCACCTTTCTAGCAGGCGAATTCCAGGCCGGCGACGCGGCATGTTTTCGCGAGAGGCCAACTGAGGGCGACGTCACAGCTAAGCGGAGCACACGTTCCCGAATCGCCGGGTCCGACGGCAAGAATGCGCGGGCCATCGCCGAGGGGGCCCTGGTTCGCGTCGCAGTCGGCAGGCTCCGTCGGTTTACTGCGGCGGACGCTCTCGCGTACCAAAACCCTCCGGACCAGGGCCCGAGCCAGCTAGCCTTCTGCTCGAGGCATGGCATAGGACTGGCACTACAGGGGCAGGCGCGGATCCATTGCAGAACAGCACAGCATCTATAGCTGCCAAACCGCACGAAACATTTGTAGGACTTTTCAATGAGAGTACCAGCAATATGACCCTGTCACGGAGGAACTGGAAGAGCGCCCAAAATTTGGCATGCCATCGAGAATCGGAAGACGCCAAGAGAAGAGCATATTACGATTTGCGAGACAAGACGAATGGGGAAAGTGGAGAAAGTTCACCGCAGCAGCACCCAATTATCCCATAGGAATACAGAAGCTCTTGGATGAAAGGCATCGAGTACGACAAGGAGTACCCCACCAGTGACGATAAGGAGCACCCCACCAGGCCCCATGTTCACCAGCGACGACAAGGAGCACCCCAGTTGTCTCGAGGCCCGGCGCGCCGCTGGCCAGCCGACCTCATCGCCGACTTCCGCTTCATTGGCGCAGATCGCGCGCCCGCGGCCCCGACGCCGACGGCGCCAGCCCGCGCGGCGGATTCTGATCCGACGGGGCCGGCGCCAACGCGCCAGCCCGCGCGGCGCCAGGCGGGGGCGCGCCAGAGGAGACGCCACCACAACAGGACACCGCGCAGTCCTCGGCCTGCCCCGGCCCCCGGGACGCCACGGCCAGGTCTCACGCAATCCCCGGGCAGCGCGTTCAGTTTCACGTCGGCAGCAGAAACAGCAACGCCCTACGACGTTCACCTGGACTTGCACATGCCTCCATATAGGCTGACGCCGCCGCGGCGGCCGATTTCGCCGGGCAAGCCCCCATACTACGCGGCAAACGACTCACCACACGATTTGGCAAACTTCGAGCCCGCAACGACACGCTATATTATGTGGCAGACTTCGCTATCGGGCGGCCAGTTCGGCGCAATCTTCGGCACTGACTGGCACCTGCCTGGACCCATCTGGGGCATGCGGTTTGCCGAGAATTTGGCTAGCAGGCAAAGTCTCAACCTTCGGGGGGGATGTTGTCAGTCCCACCGTACGCGGCAGGAGTTGGCAGCGGGTCGCAGGTCGCGGAATGGGAGGCCCATTGCTTCGTCGCCCTGACCTCCACGACGGCGTGACCACGCAGCACGGCATGCGCGCTCCCGCCGCGGAGGGCGCAGGCGATGGCTTCCCAGCCTCACTAGGCTTGCAACCTACGCAGCCCAACAACGGGGCAGCGGAGACAGGCGCGAATCACGAACGCCTCACATTCGCATCTCCCGACGACAACAAGAGATCAATTGGGGCTCCGGCGCAGTGCATTTCGACTTGGAATCGGTGCCGCGCGGGCACCCATGCATTGCAGTTTAGCGACTTCGGCAAGCTCCAGCCGCATTCCCGGGGCCTGCCGCCCAAGCAGCTCACGCTGCTGGCGGAAGGCAACGGCAGCCAGGATCACCGCGACGACGACGGATGCGAGTTTAACAAGTTGAAGATTCAGCTTCTCAGCCCGAATGCGAGGGCACCTTCACGCGGTGCGCCCGGCTCTGCCAGCTACAACCTGAACACCTGTTCCGACGTCAGTCTCGCGACTTCTGGTCGCGAGTTGGCGTCTACAGGCGCGGCGGCATCGGCGCCACCAGGTGCACGCAAGCGCATTGCTCCGCGTTCAGGACTCGCTCTCAAGGGCACCGACGTCGCCGGCGGCGCGATGTGAAGGTCAACAATTCACAACGCATGTCCGCAGATTGACGCGGTCGAGCAGGGCCACCGATTCGCTTAGCTCATCCAGGAGCGATATACCGACGAACGCCGAAATCGCGGCCATTCCAAATTGCTTCCATCTTCTCAGGGGCCGGGCGGTTCTGGACACGCAGGCATGACGCACCTCAGCCACGACGCAATTTGGAGCGATATGGGCAATCCGACTTCCGCGGGCCCTCTCGGCACTAACGGCGCCGAGGGTCCCAAGGATTCGGCGCGCTATGAATTGTCGGACCGGCCCGCCAGATTGGCCCAGCCGATCTGCGCCGGCGGAATAGGGCAGCAGGGCCAGGACGTCCCGCCCAGGTTCTGGAACGGGGACGAGACGCATCACGGGTGCAGGATCACAGCTCCGACGTCATCCGCCAAACCGACTTCGGGAGCGCAGCAGTTCGGTCGCCTTCAGACCCCGCGCTACCCGGCACCCACTGCAGCATGCTGCGGGCCGCGTGCGCCACGACTAAAAACAGGCACCGCGCCCTCGACCCCCCATCCGACCGGGGGGCCCGCGTCGAGGGCACCGCCGCCAGGGTCGCGGTCTTCGGCCTGGACGGCCCCCATTGGAGACGCCCCGCCATGGAGCGGATGACGGACGCGCGCGCATCACTTCAGCAAACATCGGGCTTGTCACATGCCTTGGCCTCAAAGGCCAAACGCAGCAACGCGGCCTTCACGATGCCCCCTGAAGCACCTACTACTAACCAGTCACGCAGGCGGGGCACCCAGCTGGAGGGGCACGTCTACGACCGGACGATCTCGAACCAACGCGCGAACATGACCCTGATGCGCCGCGAGGTTCTGCGCCCCGCGCCCTGATGCAGTCGCGCTTCCACATGCACGGGCGCACCAAAGAGCGCGCTGTCGACGAAGCACAGCAGCAGCTTTAGCACGAGACTCAAACCCCTTCCCGCCCTGCGGCGACTGGCAAGCGCAACGCAAACACCAAGCTGCAAACTCAGGACCAGGACGCCCAGCAGCATACTCAAGACGAAACATCACGAGCCGACAGACCCTCTGCTGGGACAAACAGCCCCGGGCGATCATTTTCCCAAAAAGTGGTCGCCATAGGGCGCCCGGCGACTGCGCCACCAGCGCCTGCCCAGCCGCAGAGCGCACGCGCCAGGACGCGAAAACTAGAGAGGGCCACGCGCCCAAGACACCGCGGCGACCGCTGCACCGACTTCACGGGTTCGGCCCCATATCTTCTGGGCTTCCCGGCCAGCTGTCGAGCCGGGTCGCGCCGACGAGCGCGACGACGACGGCCTCCGCGGCAACCTCGCCTCAGGCTTGCCGACGCGTCGGTTCGTTCCATGGCTAGTCGCCCCAGGTGTCAGATGGCCGTCTGGCGCGCCCTCAAACGTTACAGTCCACCGATTTCGGCGACGCCCGCCACCTCCTCACCCACTTAACCCCCGTGGACCACGACATCGAAATCAGCGAGGTATGCGGCGGGGAGGCTCGGACTAGCCGGCTCGCTGTCCGGCGCCGCCTCATAGCGAGTGACATCTTAGACGCGTCGCGCACCCCCACCAGCCCATCCAGAAACGATGCCCAGGCGAGTCGAGGCGATCAGCGAAGCGCGGGAGCAAAGAGGGGGAAGGCCGAACCGCGCGACGAAGGAGGGAGGGGGAGAAGGAGGAGACTGGATGGATGGATGGGGGAGCGGGCAGAAGGAGGACGAGCGGGACGAGGAGGAGGAAGAGACGAGAAGAGAAGGAGGGAGTAGGAGGAGAAGGAAGGAGGAGCAGGAGGAGGAGGGCAAGCAAAAGGGCCAGAGGTCTCTCGGCGCTTCTTGGCGGCCTCTTGGGACGTCATGGGGGTCCATGGCGGTCCCGGGGGACTCGGGCGCCCTTGGTGCCCCGGCGGGGCCGCCCGGGGCCCCCCGGGGCGCCCTCGCGGGGGCCTCGCGGGGGCTTCTTGGGGCCACCTCGGGCCTCTCGGGGCCCCCATGAGCGCTCCTTGGGCCATCTTGGAGGACATCGATCAGAGAGGAGGGGGGCCCCTTTCAGCAATGCCCCCCCAAGAGGCCAGAATGGGGCCAAATCCAAAGTTAAGCCAATGATTCTGGCTTCCTCGCCGAGGCCGTTTCGGGCGCCCTGGCCGCTCGCGGACCCCCCCACCCAAATCCAGAGAGGGGGCAAGGGAGGGCAAACCCTTCCCCGAAGGGTGAGAGGGGGGTTGGAAGAGGAGCCGCCTTAGCCCACCCACGCCCAAAGGGTTGGCGGGATGTTCGACTCGGCCATTGGATGCGACTTCAACGACGAGAGACAGCAGCGAGCCGTAGGAAGATATTACGACAAAGTCGGCCCCGATCTGCAGGCCCATCGGTCATTGGGCCATATTCACCTACAAGAACAACGATCACGCTCGGCTGCGCCCCAACGAGGGCGCGGCCACGCGCGGCCGACTCTGCGGCCACGCAGCATAACTACAACTCGAACTGGGCGGCTATGTCGTCAAGGAGCAGCCCGAACCCGTCGCGGCTGCACGACGAGCCGCCGCGGCCAGACGTGCTCGTAGCACCTGGCGTGGACAAGGTCGTCTTCGACCAGCGCATGCTCGGGCATCTCGGTCGTCGCGGCGGCATTCCGAGGAAAACCGCAGGCCCGGCCACCGACGCTCTGGAGATCATCGAGCAGTTCGCCAGACTCAAGTGTCGGAACAGACAAGTGCACGTCCACTTAGAGGGCCACAACAACATCGGCGCCTCGGTTTGGCCACGCAGGATGGCCGAACGACTCGCCTAGGGCATCTCGCGAACTACGCTCGGGAATGCGACGCCCAAGCGGCCGCCTTCCCAGCGACGGCCCCCGGAGTCATGGAGGGCGGGGCCCAGAGTGACAAAGCAACGGAGCGCACGCGCTACACGCGCAGAGCGCGCGCGCGCAACATACGGGTGGATTCGCCCATGCACGCCAGGGATCCGGCCACGCACCGACGCCCCAACAGTGCTACCATCCACCAGGAGTGCCCAGACTGCCGCGACGAGAAGCAACGCGACCACCCTGCACGCGTACACGAGTTCAGCAATTGCGGGTTCGCGGGCCCCCATACACGGCCGCGCCCATGCGCCAGCCGACATCCACGATCACCAGCACGACTTGGAGGACCACGCCACTCCAGCGACCAACACGCCCAGCTCCCAGGCGGCGTCGACTTGGGAGCAGCAGACCAGGCTGCTCTACCACCGGCACCCATGGGCACCTCCAGAGCCAGCTCACCGTTTAGCGCTGGGGTTCACAGTAGTGGTTCCGGCGACTGCGTCGCTCGGCCGCAGAGTCTTGGATTTGGCGACTGCGCTGCCAGACCAGGGCCACGAGCCAACCCAGCGAGGGGGGCAGTGCCGAGACGGGCGGCCGTCGACGCAGGGGTCGGCAACCCGACCCCCCCCGACTGGACTCGACGTCATTGCGAGCTCTCGCGCGGGGGCTCGCACGATACACGCACGCGAGGAATGCGCAAGCTACAGCTCCAGTGCCGGCACGCCACTAAGGAGGAGATGGCACGAGCACCACGCGCAGCCAACATTTCCCAATACATCTTCGACCTCACCCCCACAGTGGTCAATAACTGTAGGCAATGTCGCAAGTGGCAGCCACCATCCCTACATTCCGCCATTCGACACGCTTCAACTATCGGCTACACGTAAGAGTGACCCTTGGCCAGAGTGACCTCTAGTGTTGGCCCTCATGGGGTCGGACAGATTTTATTGATGAGCGCGCTCGGCCTCGCGTCGGCGCACGCTGCGCCAGTCTGCGATCGCATCAGAGCGCGCTTGATTCAGGGCGCGCCCCTCGCAATCGATCGCAACGCATGCACGGTGCATTCTGCCGCGTGCTTCGTTTGGCAAGGAGGGCCCAGTCGAGCGGGCGACGTGCTCTCCGCTTTGGGACTGGTCCCAAATCGTCCTGGAATAACTTTGACTAACTTTGAATAACTTTTCGGCTTCCGCGCTTTACAACCCAATCCTTCACTATTGAAAGTTATTTGCGGCCGCGGGGGGGCGAAGTTTCGGCCCGGTTTCGGCCTCGACGCCGGGGCCCGGTCAGACGTCATCGCGACGCGGCCCGGCAGTGCCAGAACATTCCGCGGTGGCGCCCGATTACGTCTGGCTTCGCAGAGTCCTCGGGCGGGCGTTCTGGGGCGCCCGGAACGAATTGGCGGAAGTCCGCAATTGCTTGCTGGCGCCGGGGATGTCGAAGCGCGCCCCACCGATCGCCGATGCAATCCGACGGCCTCGGCTTGCGCCGTTGCTCCAGGCCCCCGCGGGCACCCGTAAGGCCGCGCACCAAAGGGCGCTCTTGCCGGGGGCCACTCTTACGCGTCGCCGAAATTAGCACGTCGAGTAGGACATCCTCCATTCTACAAAGATCGCATAATCACGCATTTGATACGCCGCGCCTCGCCGCGGCGGCACAACGGCCAGGGGAACCGCGCCTAGCACGACTTCGACGTCGTGGTCGACCGTTCGTGGATTCAGCTGTTCGTCGCAACGGGGGCGCCCCGCCGGTGGCCAGGGCGACGCGACCTCGACCTACCTCGCGGAGGAGATGAAGGAGCGAGGAGCCCTGGCGGGCATCGGAGCTCCTCGACAGCACGCTCACTCTATCGAACGACGCGGGGCCACACTACAATGCGGTCTTCGCGCCACAGAGAAGCAGTTAGAGCGCGAAGGTGCCACAGCCAACTCCGAGTCGATGTTGGCTCATGCGATCTTCGCGGGCAATAGTCTCACCTACGTACGCGGCGCCACGCCATGCAAAGTCGACGGGCGGGGCCTCCTGGCGTCCACGACGCCGGCGCCAGCCCTTCTGCTGGTAGAGGAGCGCAGCCCAGCCGACTGCAGCGGCGAATCCGAGAGATCGCGCTGCAACGCTTGATCGAGGCCACGTCCGTCTCCCACGCCAACCGCGCCCGCCAGACACGCGTCGCGGAATCCGGACGGGGCCGCTTCAACGTCGGCGATCACGTGGAGACACGCAGGCTCCCGAGCGCGAAAGACGCGCCAGGCTGGGCGGGCCCTGAGATCGCCATGTCTGTCGACCCTGCTCGAGTCAAAGCGACGATCAAGCACCGCCAGGCCGACGTGGTCTGCAAACTGCAGGACGCCCAGCCCATCATCAGCGCCGTCTTCGACGACGCGGGCACCAGCTTGGCGCGAGCTGGCCTGGCCCGGGACCGAGCGGGGGACTTCCTGGAGCAGATCATTGGCCAGTAGGAGGACACCGCGCAAATCATCGCGCAGACACTTTCAGCTGCCAGACTGTCGCGCCATCTGCGGGCTTCACTCGCGGCGGGCGGATATCTTCGGGCGACCAGCCGGGCTTCACTCGCTGCCTAGTCATCCGGTGGACCCTTCAGAGCCCAGCCGACACTCAGCAGATTTACCTCGACGGCGCCAGGTTCGACACCCACGCGCTCATCGGCGAGCGAGGGGGGCTCACGTCATCCAGTTCATTTTGGGCGACGAGGGACTCATGGCCGTGGACGCGGGACACGCTCCAGCTGGAGCGCTCGACGACTGCGTCACCGACGCCCCCCGGGACGTCGCCAGCGCCAAGAGGGGGGGGGCCCATCCGCCCTGCGGGTATTACCCGAGGAGACCGGCGGCGACTTCTCCAGCCACATCCAGCAGGTGGCGGCGGCAGCTTGGCGCGAGGTAGAAGGGGCAGAATATCTGACCCAGGAGCTGGAGTAGCTGGAAATCGACGACAGCCAGCAGTAGATCCACGCCGTTGTCGAGCACGCCGCGGCCAGACTTGGCCGCCAGCCACCCGACTGGCCCAGGCGCCTCGAGACGCAGCGCCAGCACCAGGGCATCTACTCGCAGCGCCACTACTACCTGCGCGGGGCCACCCAAGACGATTTCGCCACGCTGGATGCAGAGGATAAAAGAATAATACGTGTGGACTTGCATCTTGATCCAGGGGCGCGAGTGGCACTCCTGAGCTTCGACGAGGAAACGCCTGGCAACCACGTTGCTGGCGATTCCCAGACAGTCGCGCTTCACGCGCACACCGCCGTCAAGACCGCGGTGATCAAACGCGACGCCGACCACTTTACCAACGAGGAGTCGTCGAGGCTGTAGGCGCGTCTTCAAGTGGAAGCACCGGCAGGGGCCCGGCGGCTAAACCGCGAGGGTCACACGGCGCCGCACAGCGCTCACAGGCCTCCGCGGCATGGGCGCCAGGGCCCTGGAGACGATCGCGGGGGCTGCGAAGCGCGCATCACAGCACACACTGTCGGAGGCGGCGCGTCGCCCGGACTGGGTCTACGGGATCCGAGGAGGGGGGGCCCGCGCGGGCGCGGCGGCATGGTCCTGCTCCCGAAAGGAACGGCTGAGGAGGGAAAAGGCGGGAGAGGGGAGGTGGAGGGAAGAGGCGTTCGCTAATTATGTAGGGATCGATTATTCGCTGCACCAGCATCGTCGTTCTCCGCCGCACTTGTACACTCGTTTCAAGCCGAGGCCCTAGCGTCAGAGGGGCGCACGCTTTTCGTGCAGAGGCTTCGTCTGACGGGCTCACGCGGTGGCGAAAACGGCACATGCGCCGCCCGTTTCCGAGTTGTTGCGAAGGGCTTGCGCAAGCAAGGATGAGAAACAGTTGACCCCAGAAGGGTCCTAATGTCACCGAACAGGAGCGGGAGGTGGAGGAGGGAGGAGGAGGAGGAGGAGGAGGAGGAGGAGGAGGACAGAAGGAGGAGGAGGAGGAATGAGGAAGTGGGACAGAGGAAGGAGGAAAGAGGAGGGCGGAAGGAGGAAGGCGGAAGGAGGAATGAGGAGGAGGAGGAGAAGGAGGAGGAGGAGGAGGGAGGAGGAGGAGGAGGAGGGAGATGGAACGAGGAGGATGAATTAAAAGGACGAGGGAGGATGGAGGAGGGAGGACGGGCCGGGCCGCAGGAGTACAAGCGTTACGTCGAGGTGCTGCTCGAGCGCGACCTCCTGGCAGACGGCGCGATGATAGCGGTGGATAACACGCTGTATTGCGGCGCCACCCCCACCGTGCTCTCTCTCTCTCTCTCTCTCTCCGTTTCTCTTTATCGCTGTTCCTTTTATTTATCCTCTCGAGGAAGAAGGGGGGAGGGGGGAGGAGGCTCCAGGAGGGAGGGAAGAGGCAGGAGGAGGGAGGAGGCAGGGGGGTGAGATGGAGGAGGAGGGAGGAGGAGGAGGAGGAGGAGGAGGAACAGGAGGAGGAGGAGAAGGACAAGGGAGGTTATGATGCAACGCAGGCACGGGCGGCGGGCCGAGCTCTTTGTCACGTGTGGTGGCACGGCGGGGTGGCGCATGACAGACCACCTCCACCACGCGCCGTGCCCGGAGTTTGGGAGTCCCTCCCAGGGAAGAAAGAGCGCAACGGGAGGGAAGCGGACGGCCTGCTGGAACAGGGCGTCCGTGCAGGCGTCCCGCAAACGCTCTTGCTCAAGCGCCGCCCTAAATCCTGGGGCGGGCTCTACCGAGAGAGAGAGAGATAGAGAGAGAGAAATCAAACAACAAAAAAAACAAACAACAAAAAACTAATACACATACATCTAACAAAACAAAAACAAACAACAAACAACAAAAACAAAAAAGAGAGAGAGAGAGAGGTCGGCGGCGGGGCCTGTCCCCACAGACCGACCCTCTCCCGGCGACGGCGCTGCACTTCGGCGCGATTCTCGGCGACCTTGGCCATCTTGACTGAGGTGGACGCAGGGGCGGGGACGAATGGGGAGGGGCAAGAGGCCAGAGGCCAGGATGCCGCCTGCTCCTCTGGGGAGCCCCAGAGCTGGTCAACAAACTATTGCTCAGCCTCCGCTTCCGCTGCAGACGCAGAGGACTCCTCTGCACCGACGGAACCCCTCGGCCAGAGTTGTGGGGTTGGCTGCGGGTCACCAGCACCGTCAGGCAGAGCGGGAGTCTCGTCACCGCTTGAATCGGTGTCGAGAAAACGGTGGCGCTCGGGATCGACTTTGATCCTGGGGCTCCCTTGCTTCTAGCGTCGGCCTTCAAAACCTGCCAAGTCAGGGGCGTATGGAAGGGCCCGGCTGTTATTGATTGGTTCGTCTCGCGCTCGCGAGATGCAAAACTCCATCAAACACTCGCAGATGTCGTGGTTATCCTCGGGGCAAACGCAAATGTGAAATACTTGGCCTTGTGCATCTGGAGAGAGAGAATCAGGACCTTGCAACAGCCCTTTTGTAGAATATACTATGGTTGTGTTTATGGCCTTACATAACTACTTGGGTAGGCATTATTCGAGGCCGTCTTGAATTCACCCGAGGGAACTTGCCGATAAGGGTCATGTGCGACACCTTCCCGAGGGGGGAAAAAATGTTTCCAAGGAGTGGTCTTCAAAAGGTCTGCCAAGCTTGGCTCTCGAATAGAAACTATGGTGGTCGGAGCCTTACCTACACCGGCGGGGTCAGTACTTGGATGCTGGCGTTCACATTGATCGAAAGTCGTGAGAGCTTCGCAGGGTGATGACCTGACCGCTTGCATGGGCTTCCACTCGAATGATGCTGACGCACCTCTAGCCCATGTCAGGCATGCTGGATGCTCAAGCCCAGATGTGCTTGCACAGAGATGCTCAGCTAGTAATCGAACTAAGCCGTGGAAGAACTGCGATCTGATCCGAACTGCGATCTGATCCGAACCTCGTGGCGCCTCGTGGCCCAGAGGAGGAGGAGGAGGAGGAGGAGGAGGAGGAGGAGGAGGAGGAGGAGGAGGAGGGGAGGGGGGAGGAGGAGGAGGAGGAGGAGGAGGAGAGGAGGAGGAGGAGGAGGAGGAGGAGGAGAGGAGGAGGAGAGGAGGAGGAGGGAGGAGGAGGAGGGGGAGGGGGAGGGGGGGGGAGGGGGAGGGGGAGGGGGAGGGAGGAGAGGAGGGAGGAGGAGGAGGAGGAGGAGGAGGAGGAGGAGGAGGAGGAGGAGGAGGAGGAGGAGGGGGAGGGGAGAGGAGGAGGAGGAGGAGGGAGGAGGAGGAACAGGAGTCCCCCTTGGCCCACGGGAACTCCCCAGACGTGCGGAGTCGTTCCGAGCGGAGGGGGGCCGCCCTCCTGCCATCTCCACGCCAACCACGTCTCGCGTGGCGGCCTTCGCTGAGCCTGCGCTGTCCTCCTCCTCGAGATCCTCCTCCTCCTCCTCCTCCCCCTCCTCCTCGAGATCCTCCTCTCCTCCTCCTCGAGATCCTCCTCCTCCTCCTCCTCCTCCTCCTCCTCCTCCTCCTCCTCCTCCTCGTCCTCCTCCTCCTCCTCGATATGCTCGATCCATCCGAGAATCGTCGTCTCTCGGGTAAGCTCTCCGCGTACATCGTCGGTCGCGATGTCGACACCAAGCAAGACAAAGTTCGGCCGAGAGAGCTGCCATCTTGTGCTCGATATGTCACCGCGCCTCCTCCTGACCAGCGATGCCCACAGTACCGGTCAAGAACGAAAAAGGTATTGCGCGTCATTCGTAGCGGCACGTTCTGAGCAGCAAAGTTTGATTCGTCCGCTGGATTGTACATGTAGCGTGATAGATCGCGAGTTGGTGCTCAAGCTGCGGGGGGCTCGCTGAACATCCTTAGATACTCTTTCAAATTTCGCGGCGGAGGGATGGCGAAATCGACCTCCACGAGGACTTCCTGAGCCTGCTCGGGACTGTGAGCCCATGCCAGATCCTGCACCTCTCGCGATCGAACCAGAGGAGCTCTGAAAGCATGGCACTCAGTGCACCATCTCCCCTGCCCTGCCTTCCTCTGAGTCTTAAGCCTCCCGTCGTCCTCCTCATTCAGGCGAAGCGCCTCGTCGTACGTGCAGTGCGGTCCAGAAATCAAGTACGCCGCTGTCTTGAGCATATCGAAACAGTCAAGATTGAGTGACTGCCTCGCCAGGCGGCCGATGATTTTCATGGGCCAACTTGCACGCCGACCAGAGCTTCAGTGTTTGAGCCGGACTCGCTTGTCGTCCGTAAAGCTGCAGGCCCAAGAAGGCGAGGCAGACCGCGACAGACGTGGGGAATTAGTATGGAACAATTGTCTTAAAGTCGTTGGCTCGCACGAGCGACATGCGGCCTACTTCCGCCCAGAGGGCGGCACAGCTCGCACGTGGTAGCAGGCCGTCAAAGGCTGGCCTGGATGCTAAAGGCATTCGCCCGCTAGGCCGCATCTTGAGTCTCACCCTGCTCACGCACCGTCCGGTGCAAGGCTTACCTGACCTGACCTGACCACCGCGCACCGTGCATAATCGAAGGCAAGGTGCGCAGTAAGTGCAAAACGATGCGCAAACGCTTCCATGCATGTTGGACATTACGCACTGCTTTCTTGGATGCTGAGGACAACTTGGACCCTGTTATGTTGGGTACAACTGGTATGCACATGTAAGCCTGTGTCTGCGGGAAGAGCCTTGCTGCTCCAGAACATTTCCAAACTTTGGTTGCGTCTGCTTCTGACGCACGCAAGTGGGGGAGGGACTATCGCGAGCTGGTGGATCTCTAGAGCCCCATAGAACAGCGAAAACGTCATGCTCAGCAGCTGTAGCGAGAGCCTCGCGTTGCTGCTGTCGAACTGTTGCTTCAAGATCCAGTCGAATGATGTTATCTTTTCCCGCGCCGCGGCGGATCTTCTGACTTCGACCTCCCAGGCGCATAAGTCCCCATGCGTGCTGGGGAACGCCTTGACTTGCGGAAGACAGAGCTGAATCCATGTCATAGCATTATTGATCACGCGCCCCCGTGAGCGCGAGCGCCTGCGCAGACAGGCGCCGAGCAAGGCAAGAACGTGAGGGGGCGGCTGTTCGAAGGAATCTGCCGCACAGGCGCAACCGGTGCGCTGCTAACAAGTGCTCAACGGTTGGCCGGGCGATTGCTGCAACCACGGCGGCGTTGTGAGCCGCGTGATCATCTTTCCTTGAGAAGCGAGCGGTTGCCCTGTAATATATCATCACACCTTCTTGCAAGCGGCACATTGCACCCTCGCAAGGTATCCCCGAGCGCTGGCAAGATAAAGACGCCTGGAACAGACGAGCGAGTCCAGGAAGACCACGGTCGACGCGCGCTTGATCGAAGTGCGCTTGAACACACGCGCGGGAAGGGAGAGGCAAGACCGGTGGCACCCTTGCTATTGACGCGCAGGCCCAGGCCCATGGAGCCCGCCACGTCGCGCGCCGCGCCGAGGCGCGTGTAGCGCAGGACCCGATGCAACACCACCGCGCCCACCATATTCGCGCAAACATGATGGGCACGCCAGATGGCATTGACGAGCGCGCGCTGCGTGACACGAGCACCTGGCCCACGAAACTGGGACATGAACGCAGATTTGCCGGTCCCTACGTTCACTTTGAGATCCGTTTCTGGAAAGGCTTCGGCGACGACAGTAACCAGCACGGGGGCTCGCGCGAGAGGCGAGCGAGCGCTGCCCATGAATGCGAAGTGCGCGTCGTCAAAGGAATCACCCCCATGGAATGGCAGGCGCGCGCTGGCCCCTCGGAACTTCGGTAGGCTGCGCGCGAATAGCTAAGCCACGCCGGGAATCTAATAGATATTCAAACTTCCCAGAGCTGGCCCTGAGCAAGATTCGTGATCGCATTCATAATCACGTCAAAGCCGAGGTCGCCGCATTGCTGGCCTGGCCTGGGCCCCAGGAGCGAGAACGCAACTTGCCCGCTGTCCTGCACGGAAAATCAAGGTTGATCGCACGCATCCGATACAATTGCCCAGCTGCGAGCAGAGACAGAGGAATCTCAAAGCGCCGGGGCGCGAGAGTTGAGCTGCGATAGCCCTGCATTTCTCGGGCGACTTGCTCGGGGGGGGGGGGGGGGCGCGCGCCTGCAAAAGTTGAGCAATCGATTCGTTATCGCCTGCCGTTGCAGGGACCAGCTCCACGGTTATCTTGTAGGGCGCATGGACGGCGTCGACGATGATAACGAGCACTGAGAGGATACGAGCTTCTGCTAGCTGCTGCAACCCGCGGATTTTCAAAGCTGAAAATCTACCCCGCCCCCAGGGTCCCCAATAGTGTGCGTCTCCTGCGAATTGGGGCAGAGCCTCAACAACATTGGCCCTGGCGAGGGGCACGCTGCGCTCGCCTGTCTGGGAAGGGCCCAAGATTGACCAGAAGTTACTGATCTCGGAGGGGGCTCCAGACTTGAATAGGCCCCAATAGAATCCATTTCTCCATTGGCTAGGCGCTTGGATTCTGACGGCGCGATTGGCCGCTAGCGGACGATGCGTCGCCGCGAGAAGGCGGGCAAGGCATCGGGGCATGGAACCAGGAAGCCCACCCCGCCCAGCAGCCGAATCTTTCGACTTCACAATTTCCTGCTGCCAGTGACCGAGGGGCGGGGCGTCGTCGAGCTCAGCTTGCAAGTCGCGCATGACGCTCGCGTCGAGGGAGGGGATGGACGAGAGCTGCCAATTTAGATCTCGCTCCGGAATGGCGGCTGGAAGTTCCCCCACCGAAGCGCCGCAAGCAGCGATTCGCGACGTCGACAGAAGACGTCGAGAGCTTTCCGCCTAAACCCACCAACAGCGGTAATTGCGAGCTCGAACGCTCCTTTTCTGGAACACGCCCCCATGGATCTCAGCTCACCGAAGGCCCCCCTGAAGTCATGCCGCGGCCATGCCGAGGAGCCTAGGGAGGGAGGGTCAGCGGCGTGCACACATCCATCGAGACCGACGCTGCGATCCACAAAGACTGCGCGCGCTTCAAGTGCGAGTTGGCGAGCAGCAAGACACATGCCCGACACGCGTGCTTTGTAATACCAAAGCGCCTGCAAAACTACAGAGGCCTGAGTGGGCGTGCCAGGCAGGACACACTTCAGCTCCTCGAGGGCATAACCGGCGGTCCTGTCGGGATCTTGGAAGCTGATTTGCACCCATACCCATAGCCTGAAGAGAGCCAAGCAGGAGTCCGCGTCGACCGCGAACCTCGGCAACT
Organism: Prorocentrum cordatum; assembly: GCA_963575745.1. NCBI lineage: Eukaryota > Dinophyceae > Prorocentrales > Prorocentraceae > Prorocentrum > Prorocentrum cordatum. Next base: position 51,379 of record CAUYUJ010022173.1, read on the forward strand.
TCTTGAGCGGCACTTTGGAGAGCTGACCTATGCGCCAGCAGAGAGCCACAAAGGTTGGCCTAACAGCGGCAGCGAAGCTCAGAAATTTGGAGCCCATCTCGTAGCATTTCAGTCCGGACGCCTAGTAGAGACATTCCACTGTTGCGTGCGATGACATAGCCAAGAAGCCCTATTTGTCCCATAAGAAGCGGTCGCCCAAGCATGAAACATATTTGAATAACGAGGCTTCAAACAGCATGCCCAGTGCGTCGAAGACAACGGAGCTGCACTGCGCTCATCCATCTTGGCTAGGGTAGTGTCTGCGACCCATGGCTGCCTGGGAACGCGTCCTTTGTCTGTCTTGCGCACGGGGAGCGCTGTCTCGAGGGGTGAATGCGCTCGCCGTTTGAGGAAATCGCCATTAACCGAGGGGGTAAGTTCCATTGGCGACCTGGCGAATCTTGCAGAAGCTCAGCAAAGTGCTGCACGGCATCCTCGTTTTGAAACTGGCCGCATCACATTTCAGTCGCGGCTGCACGCTGGCGCCCCACAGCGCACCGGCGAGCGGGAGAGCGACGCAAGATCGAGACGGTGGGATCGACGTCCGAGAAAATCGGCTGAAAGTCATTCTGAACGCCGAAGGAGCAGGCTACATAGTCGACGCGGTTACCCAGTGAGAGCCCATGGGATGCTGGAGGGAACCGCGTAGCTGACGAGGTCTGCCCCGAGTCGATGAACAGCCGACGGAAGCGATCACCCGATGTCTCGGAGAAAGGCGCGGATGAATTGCTTTGGAATTCTTGTGCAATTCAGCGGCCACGAGCCCCGCGCGCCTCGAAGTAGCGGGGCCGACGCGGGCGCTGGCACCGCACGGGCAAATGAATCCAAAATTCGGGGCACGATGGGACTGAATGAGCCGGGCAAGATCTTGCCACCCCTGCTGCAAAACTTGCGGCTGAGTTTTGCTGCGCGGCGGGCGCGCGACCAAGACATCGAGCGCGAAGTTCCCCTCCCGCGCTGCTCCAGGAGAAACGAGGCTGCGTTGCAAGAACTCGGAAGTGCTTAGCCTGGCACTGGACACCTGGAGCGGCTTCCATTGCGGTATGGACCCAAAGCAAGCAACCGAACTGCTTTTTCTCGTCGCACTGCGCGTGCATCACATGGCACGGGGCAACTCGAAAGGTACCTGATCCAGGATATCTGGTTTCCACGCAGTTCGCCAGGGAAAAACTTTGTCTGTCCGATACCGCACCGAAGTGCCTTATACGCTCCGACATGTAGAGGTCAGCTGGACGGTGCGAGCCTTGAATGGGTCCAGGTAGAGGGTGGTTCTGACCACATGCGCCCCGCGCCACTCAATACAGCTTGGCGGCAGCCACGTATTGCGGAGCAGACGATGCTCGCGATTGAACAGCTTCTATGAGTTGTGCACTATTGGAAGCAAAATTATATAATCTAAACAGCGTTGTGGCTCGGTCTTGAGCCGACTCGTGGAAAGGTGGGACTTCCGTTTCCGTTGTGGGATATTGAAGTTGAGTTTGATGAGACCCGAAGCGGAGCCATAGCCGAGTCTATTCGCTTGGTTACGAAGAGATTGCCTTCATCTGCTGCCTGGTATGTGTATATCACCGTTGCCCATGGATAGTTAATACGGTTGAGGTAGCGCAGACCGCTTCGTTCCAACGGTCCCAGCTGTGGCCCTCGACGTGAGCCCAAGAAGTCGACCTGGTAAAATAGTTGGGTACCTTAACTAGAATGTCCAGTTCTGACCGAAGCTGATGAACATATTGGCTACGAGCCCCTCCTTGGCAACCTTTCAAGACTTCGGCATAGTCGCAGAAGACCGCGAGGCTAACCTCGTGCGTGAAATTAGCGAAGTGGGATTGCAGGAACCATGCTAGCGCCCACCGGGCACCTTGAAGCTCGGCCACGAGAGCAAACATATGATCCGGAAATTCACCTTCGAGAGCCCCACCTTCAACCCAACAAACGGTTTGTGGTTTTTGAACCCCCCTGCAAGAACCAGGAAGGCCCAACCCCCAGATCCGTTTGTGCACATGTGGATCGACTCGGCGTCTTCGAGGTCCGAGAGAGGGTACAACCAGGGCATGTATTGTTGCGTAGCTGAGCACCAATACTTACCAAGAGACCACAGCTGATCAGTGATAGGTCTGCCCCGACACTTGAAAAACCCGCATCAGATTGTTGATGTGTCGGCAAGGGGACTACGCCTGTAACATCTGAGCGAGGTAGCTGGAAACAAGCCTGGACTGTCGTCCTCGTGACGACCCCCCGATACGCTGTTCGTGACTTTCTCTGCGCGGGGGAGGTGTTTAGCCCGATCAATGCTTGCACGCTCCCCATGCTGAACAGAAGGTCGGGGACTGAAGAACCCTGGTTTTATGATGTTCCAACCTACTGTAGCCTTGACTACCAGAAAGAGTTTCGAGCACCAGACAGCTACCCAGAAACTCGAGGGTTTTCACGTGCCGGGCCCTGGGAGACGCTCGTCCGACACTGTTTCGACACTCTTTCGGCACTCTTTGGACACTTTTCCGGGTGCTCGAAATTGTTTCTGGGATGTGGTCTTCAAGTACGATGGGAGCAACAGAACCCTCACCAGCAGGGAGATTGGGCACTGCGCGCGGGCGCCGCCCGACATGAAAATTTGCCTGTGCGAGAGATCCTCGCCGCCCTCGCCCCCCCCCCCCCCGGCACGCGGAGCCCCTCGTCCGCGGGCATCGGTCGGGGACCCCAAACGGGGTGGTGACCACACCGTGCGGTGAGTCGGTGGGGATTCGGGGTCACCGCACGGTTTTGGGACTCGGGTCGTTCTCCGAGGATGTCTCGGGCGGCAGGGTCCCAAGACCGTGCGGTGACGGACCGTGCGGTGAGGTCTTGGGGGCTTTCGAGGTCACCGCACGGTCTGTCACCGCACCGTTTCGGGACTCCAAAATCGGCACTCCTAAGATTCGAGAGACACCACGGCAAGAAGCGCTTCTGGTGGCCCGGCATCGTTGCTGCTGCCTCGAGTCGGGGCTCACGAGGCGGGGGTCAACGCAAACGGGGGTCAGCCAGGACGCCCGATCTTGCAGGATCCTGCAGGGCCAGGGTCGCACTGACCCAGGTTTGGGTGCGGGATCCAGCAGGATTTTGCAGGATTCTTCGCGTTGACCCGGGTTTGGGTGCAGGATCGCGCAGGATTCTGCAAGGCTTGATTGACCCGGGTCTGGATTGACCCGGGTCAGGAGATCCACGACCGAGGCGACGGGTTGTTGAGATTTGAGTTGCTTTTCGGCCTCCCCTGCCCATATGCACCGGCATGCCCGTGACCTCCTCGGTTGCTGCCGCCGATGCTGCTGCGGCCTCTGAAACTGGCGCCGCTACCGGGTCTACATGCAGAATGTATTGGAGCGCCGTCTGGATGGCAGTCATGCTGGCCATGAGCTGCATCAGACCTTGCTGCAACTGAACCTGGTTGGTCTGGAGCTGCGCCAACACATGTGGCAATATGGCTTTCCTAGCCTGGCAGCCGAACGGACTCTGAAAGGATAACGGCTGGAAGGGCGGAGTGGCGGTGCCGCTGTCGTCGAAGGTGAAGGTGACTTGCGTCTCGTTATTCTCCTTCTCTTTGGCAATCCGGCCGATCTCCTTGTTTGGGCTTGCGCGAGGTCTAGCGCGATGGCCTTCTCGCCTTCTGGGCCGTCTCCAGCGCGATCTCCGCATCGGGCTCGTTCTGCTGCGCCTCCTCGAGACGCCTCGTGGCCCTGTGGATGTGGCGGGTCCGGTTGGCGGCACGCACCTTGTGCGGGTGCGCCTACATGTGCATGACATTCCGGGTGCGGTGATCTTTCGTGGCCTCATACAGGATGGCCGCGTCCGAGCTCATTGCAGCCTGCGTTTTGCTCTGCTTGTCGAGCGCCCGGATGGCGTCCTTGATGCGTGCTCGATGCTGCTCGTGCTCGGCCGCTCCTGTCGGGGGCTCCGCCCGAAGCATGCGAGCCTGGGCTGCCTGGAGCGCGGCGACGGCAACTGGCAAAGCCTGCGATGAGGCACGACGGGGCTGCGCGTGGCGCCCTCTCTTCGGGCCTCGTCTCCGACCCCGGAACGCTCGGCGCCTCGGGATGCGGAGCGAGCTCCACGCCGCCTGGGCGCCCTCGCACCCTTGGCGTCCCCGACGGGCTATGGCCGTTCGTAAACCACGCCTGGGACGACTTCTGCTCTACTAGGGGAGCAAAAAGTGGCATGAACAAAAAAACTCGGAGGTCCGCGCGGGTAAAAGATTCCGCGTACCATAAACAGTGACAAAAACATAAAAGCTGGTGCCCCCCGGCGGCGCCTCCGGCGCCGCCCCTGGCGCGCTCCGCGCGCCAGGGAGGGGGGTCCAGCGCCGATCTGAGAAGTCCGCGCGGACCTCCGAGTTTTCATGTTCGTGTCACTTTTGGTTCCCCTATCTACACCACGACGCGAGCAGCACCACGAAGACTGGAGTGACCTCTGGCCCACGGTGGCCCCCACGCTGCTCCCAGGAGCTGCGGGCAGCTGCCGCGCGGCGGCGACACGAATGAAGAGGTCGTGCTGGCGACCTGCGCTCCCTGGCCGAGGCGCCGCCCGCTTCGCCAGGAAGCGTGTCTTGCCCAACAGGGACACCCTGGGCCCCTGGGCGGTGGGCCCCAGAACGCTCTGTGAGCTCCCAGGGGGCTCCCGAGAGGGCCCGTGTCGCCAGGAAGCGTTTTTTTTGCTAGCCAGAGCGTTCAGCCCTAAACCCTCTGGGAGGTCCGAGGGGCGCGGCGCGATCTTGGGGCCTCTTGGAGCATCTGGGGAGCTTTTTGTTAAGGCATCTTCGGCTATCTCGAGGCATCTTGGAGGTTATCTTCGCCTCTCCGAGGCCCTTTTGGAGCTGTCTTGGGCCATCTTGGACGCTCCTGCGCTCCCTGGCTGAGGCGCCGCGGCGCGAGCTGGCGCGCCCGACACGGCGGGCCCGCGGCCGGTCGCAGCCGGCAGCGCGTCGGCAGCCGCCCGTCCCGAGAGGGTGTGGGGGCCCCGGGTCCGCTCCCAACGCCTCGAGCCGGAGCGGCGGCCGAGGAGGGGGGAGCCAGGAGGGAAGAGGGAGGGGGGAGGAGGAGGGAGGAGGAGGAGGAGGAGGGAGGGAGGGAGGGAGGAGGGAGGAGGAGGAGGAGGAGGAGGAGGAGGAGGGAGGAGGAGGGAAGAGGAGCAGGGAGGGAGGAGCCAGGAGGGAGGGAGGGGGGAGGAGGAGGGAGCAGGGAGGGAGGAGGAGGAGGAGGAGGAGGAGGAGGAGGAGGAGGAGCACACGACGACGACGACGACGAGGACGACAACGAGGACGACGACGACGACGACGAGGACCAGGACCAGGACGAGGACGAGGACGAGGACGAAGAGGAGCTAGTGGGCGCGGGGCTGGGGAGAGGTCGTCGATGCGATGTCTTCCCCCAGCGGGGGGGGGGTAAAGGACGTCGGCTCCCCCGATGGTGGCCGGCAGGGGTAGTTTCGGATCGTGCGGCCGCGTCAAGGTTCCTTGAAGGTCATTGGAGGCCCTCAGGGGTCCGAGAGGCCGAAAACGTCAAGACGTTACGCTCTCGTTGTCATCGTCGTCCTCCTCGTGCTCCTCCTCCTCCTCCTCCTCCTCCTCCTCCTCCTCCTCCTCCTCTTCCTCCTGCTCTGGCTCCTCCGCCTCCTCTTCCTCCATTCCTTTTCCTCATAAACGTCTTCTCCCTGTCACACCCCGAGGCCAGTCTTTAGGGCGGGCCGGGCGTTTCGCCTGAGATTTCCTCACCACTTATGTCCGTGAAGGTTAAAAATTGGCAACAGTTTCATAGATGGAGGGCGGGTCGTATCTCTCGCCTTAGCGCCGCACACGTTCGTTTTCAAAATTTGCAACAGCTGCACAGACTGTACAGATGGAGGGCGAAACGTTTCCAAAATGTTGATCTCGCCCTAGCGCCGCGCACATTCGATTTAATAATTTGCAAGGGTTTCACGAATTGATGGCGGCTCTTTTTCAAAATGTGGTTATCGCCTTAGCGCCGCGCATGTTCGTTTTTAATGTTACAAGAGCTTCACGGATTGAGGGCGGTTCTTCTTCAAAACGGGGTTATCGCGTTAGCGTTGCGCACATGAGTTTTTTAGATGTTGCAAGAGGTTCACGGATGAGGGCGGTTATTTTTCAAAATGTGTTTCTCGCTTTAGCGCCGCGCACCTTCGCTTTTAAAAATCTGCAAGAGCTTCACGGATTGAAGGCAGTTCCTTTCCAACATGTGGTTCTCGCTTTAGCGCCACGCACATTAGTTTTAACAAAAATCAAGAGTTTCATGGATTCCCATGATCAGCGTACCAGAATTGGCGTTTGAGAAGGATTCAGGATTATGAGGAGGGTGCAACAGTTACGTTGATTCGCGGTGTTGCAGTCCCAGGGATGGCGTTCTGGCACGACTCAGGATCATCAAGACGCAACAGTCAGGTAAATCCGCGGCGTTGGAATCTCGAGAACAATATTTTGGCATGTTTCAGGATCTTCAAACGGTTGTCTTCCAACGAGGCAGTTCCATCAGTGGAAACGAACCGTTGCAGAGGCCTATGAAGAGGGAGCTTGGACGGAAGGTTTATTCCAACATCGTTGATGATTCTTGGGTTTACACTGGTCCTCCTCCTCCTCTCCCCAGAGCGGGACTTGCGTAGAGAGTGACCCGTGGACCGATTGTGTGACTCTGCGACTTGCCTAGACGTGGGGGCAGGGAACGCCCCTCGCGTGGAAAGTTCAGACCGCTCCAGCAGCGCGCCTGGTGCTGAGGCATGGAGGAACTGCCCAAGAGTAAGAGGCTGAAGAGGAGGAGGGCAGTGAGAAAGACGCCCAAGCAACGGCGGACTCTCTGGGATCTTCTGGTAGATCTTGGGCTCCTGGCAGCCCTCCTGCTTGCTGCTTGATGGTGTCGGCCTCCAGTAGGCCGGCTCCTGCAGGGACATCTTTGTCTGGGGGCGGCCCGGCCGCCAGGGGGTCGCCCGCGCGGCGGGAGAGCTGCCCAAGCCGATGCGACTGAAGGCTTGGGTCGAGCCAGTGCAGCAGCGGTCGGCCAGCGCGCGAGGAGGGAGAGGCGAGGACAGGAGGAAGACCCGGCACAGGGCGGTGGGGGCCCTCCATGGCCCCGGATCCCTGGGAGGCACATCAGCGCCCAGGATCGTAGCGTCCTCCCATGGTCGTCCTCCCAGGAGCGAGGAGCGAGATTCGAGGATCGAGGTTGTGGCACGCTCTTGTCCTGTTCGGGCCACTGGAGGCTTCGAGGAACCTCCGGAGGCCCCCGCGAAGACCTTTAGGGATGATGAGGACGTCGACAACGACGACGACGATGAATTCGACGAAGGCTCACAGGCAGTCCCCGAGGGTCGGGGGTGGACAGAACCCCCAACAGTGACACGTCGATTAGTGAATTGTCCGTTGTCGGTTCTCGAGAGGGCGCCGTGGCCGTTGTTTTCCAGGCTTGCGCCCGCCAGGTTTGGGCCTCAGGTCGTTTTCACTAAACCACGTTTTACTAAAGGAGGGTCTGTCCATCCCCGAGAGGGATCTCCCTTCTGCCCGTCTGGTCCACGAGCCTGAGGCTTGCCCTACATGCCAGCCGAGTACGACACGCAGCCGAAGCGGAGGGGGTTCGGAGAGGACATCAAGGAGTTCAACGCGTGGTTGGCCAACCACCCAAAGCTCATGACGGCGAGCAGGGACGCGGGAGGCAGCAGCCACCAAACCGAAGTTTCCAATCCGCTTGCCTAGACGGTGGTTGTCCGAAGGGGGCGGCACTTGTGTCGGAAAGAATTGGGAGACAGTCAACCCGCACGGTAAGGACGGGCAACCTTTCAAGGGTGCCCTTGCATCCGTCCCTACTCGGCCCATCCTTGGCCGCTTTCGCTGACCGCGCCCCGCTCGAAGAGCCTCGAAATGGGCGTCCAGGGCCCATGGCATCCTCATCGCGCATCCCTATATTACGGGACGACTGCAGTCTGTCGGTGCCTTTGCTCGGTGTCGTCTGGCAGATCCCAATCCCCACCGAGCCATGGTATCTCTCTCTCTCTCTCTCTCTTTCCCGAAGAAGAAGAAGAAGGATACAACAAAATGCATGCGCTTAAATGTTTGGCGCTCCGCGCGTGTTGCTTGGATCTGCGCTGAGCCCCCCGGCGGCGCCTACAGCGCCGCGCGCCAGGGAGGGGGGTCCAGCACAGATCCAGGACATCCGCGCGGAGCGCCAGAACTTTACCCACCAGTCGTTGAAAGTAGGTACCTTGGATTCCCAGATTCGAAAGATCGTGTTCTACCGCTGCTGGCGGAAAACCAGGGGGGGGGTCACTACCGGTTCGAACCCCTCCCCCCCCCCCTCCGGAAAACTGGGGGGGTCACTACCGGTTCGAACCCCTCCCCCCCCCCCCAGTTCATCATGAAAAGGGGGGGGTCACTACCGGTTCGAACCCCCCCCCCCTCGAACTCGAAAACCGGGGGGGGGTCACTACCGGTTCGAACCCCCCCCCCCCCTCGAAAACCGAGGGGGGGTGCGGACAGTGGTGGGGACGGTGGTGGTGGGGACAGTGGTGAGGGGACAGCGGGACAGTGGTGGGGACAGTGGGACAGTGGTGGGGACGGTAGTGGTGGGGACAATGGTGAGGACAATGGTGGGAACAGTGGGGACAGTGGGACAGTGGTGGGGACGGTGGTGGTGGGGACAGTGGTGTGGGGACAGTGGGAATGTGGTGGAAACAGTAGGACAGTGGAGGGTACAGTGGTGGTGGGGACAGTGGTGAAGGCGGTGGCGAGGACGGCGGTGGGACAATGGGACAGAGGTACAGTGGGGACAGTGGTGGGGACAGTGGGGACAGTGGTGGGAACAGTGGGACAGCTCAGTGGTTCGAACCGGTAGTGACCCCCCCCTCCGGTTTTCGAGGGGGGGGGGTTCGAACCGGTAGTGACCCCCCCCGGTTTTCGAGTTCGAGGGGGGGGGGGGGAGGGGGGGGGTTTTGCCGGGGGAAGGGGGGGGGGGAAGGGTTCCAGCAGGGGGGGGGGAGGGGGGGGGGGATTTTCGGAGGGGGGGGGGGGCCCGGGTTCCGGAGGAAAAGGGCGGCAATTTTTCACAGTCAAGCGACGGTGGATCACGCTCTCTCCCAGATTCCAATCTACTTTCAGCGCCTTCCTACTTCAAGAGTCGAGTGGTTTTCCCTCTTCCTTCCTCTTCAGGAGGCGGGCGGAAACCCGATCTAGTTCCAACGCCTTCCTACTTTATGTTTCTACCTACTTCTTCCGACCGAAATCCCTCGAATTGGGCCACGGTATCGCTCGGACGTGTGCATTTTTCCTTCGGCGAGGACCATCGAGGAGCATCCTTGATCATTTGGCGAAAAAACCACGCACGAAACCGACAAAAAAAAAACACAGGGAATGGACGTCCGAGCGATGGCCAGTTCTCCTTCGAACTGGGCCAGGGCATCTCGGCCCCACCAGCCCACCGCCCCCAGTTGGGGGATGGGCCCCTTTTGGAGCCCGAAGGGAGCGGCCTGTGTCCCCATCCCGGGGGGTCAATTCAGGAGGGGGAAAAGCACACAGACACAATTCACCGTCGATTCCCCAGGAAATATGGGAAAATGTGGGAAGTGGGGGGGAAGACAAAAACCCAGAAGACATGGGAAAATATGGGGGATCCTTTTATTTGTGTATATTTATCTGTGTGTCCCAGGGCCCCTTCGTAAATCTGCCACTGGGGCCCGGGTCACGCCGGTGGGGGTGGTGGTCGGTGAAACGATGCCCACTGTCCGTTGGGCGTGGGCGCCGGGTGGCCCTGGGAGCTCCTGCCAGTCGGGTGCCGTGACCCTTTGGTTTCGGCCTTGGGCTGCCGTCGGGTCCCACGCCAGTTGGGGATCGGCGAGGGGTGGCCCCCCGCCGGTTTGGTTCCGTGTCCGTGGCGGTTTCGAGCATCACGGGGGGGGAGGCTAGGCTCAGGTTGGCCAGTAGGGCGCGTGGCCCGTCGGCCCAGGCCCTTCAGGGCCCTGCGGTGGTTAGCCATAGGATCCCAGCCGCCGCAGACGGGCTAACCGCGATGTAGGTTTCGGTATTGTGGGAACGCGTGGCTCGCGCGTTCCTACAATTCGCTGTGTCGTGTTCGCTCGATCCACTCGCAGATGGGAAATGTAGGAAAGTGTGATTCGCGATGTTCTACAATTCGTTTCCTGACATCGCCGTTAGGCAACATCGCCGTTGGCCTGGCCTTGGAGCCGATCGGGCCCCGACCGCGTCAGTGTCTCGTCGGTGGCCGGCCACAGCGGCCCCCCAGAGGGTCCTGTCCACAGGGATCCGCCTCTGCGCGCCACGATGGGGGTGCAGTGGACATGGTGGTCATCGCACCAGGCCTCCCGATGGGGTCCGAGTACAGTGGAGGCCCATGCCAAAAAACTCGGATTCACAAAGGTGAAGCAAAGTTAGACTCCCCGCGTCCCCCTCCTCGCATCTTGGCCGCGCACGCGCCGCTTGCCTGCTGCCGTCTTAGGCTCAAGGGTGGGACCGCTTGTGGGGCCGGGAGCGGCCTCGGAACTTTGATGCTTGAGCCAATGGAAAAAAAAGGAGGGAAGGGAGCGGGAGCTAACACCTTGTTTGCCTCCAGGGTGCCCTGGGTTTCCTGAGTTTCAATGGTTTTGCTGCGGAAGGCGTGGCGCTCCCGCACCAAAAATCGAAGGACGTGCTGGGGTCTCGGGGTTGGGTTTCTTGTGGAAGCTCTCTTGTGGTCGGGCCTCCACTGCAGATGAGGTAGGAGGATCGCGCCGCATCGCCCAAGCATCGGCGATGCGGCTCGATGCGGAGCCCGATGTTCAACTCGCCGTGGGCGCAGATGCATCGCCAACGTCGCCGATGCATCGGCGATGTGGCGCGATCCTCCGACCCCATCTGCTCGGACCCAATTTAGGAGGTGTACACAATCATTGTATATTAGTCAGCGTGAACCCAAACAGTCAATAACGGTGCAAGCTATACCATGTTAGAGTCGAGGTGTGAGCTCTGTGGTACAAGCATTGTTGTGTAAACTATGTGCTATTACTTATGGTGTGTAAGTTGTGTGTTGTAAGCTGCATCGTGCGAGCTCTGTGCTATATGTTTCATGTTTTGGTGTGTAAGCTTCGTGGTATGAACTACATGGTGTGAGCTATGTTATATAATACATGTGATGTGAGCTGTGTGGTGAGTGCACAGCAGTGCAAATTATGTGGCGTAAGCTATGTTGTGTGAGTTATGTGGTGTGAGCTGTGTGGTATGAGCTATGCGCTGCAACCTATGTGGTGCAAGCGTTGTGGTGTAAGCTATGTTGTGCAAGCTATGTTATAAGCGCAGAAAGAGCGCGTTCTGTGGTCGATTGGAGGGGGGGGTGTTTGGAACCGGTCCCCCACCCCGTTGACGTGACGGAGGGGGGGGGTCAAACCCACCCCCCCCCCCCCTACTTTTCCTCTCTCCCTTTCCTCGGGCCGGCGCCTGCGTCGGCGGCGGCTGGCGGGCGGGGGCGACGACTTCCTTGTCTGGGCCAGCGCCGGCGCCTGCGGCGGCGGGCGGCGGCGGCAGGGAGCGTCGACGAGGACGACGGCGACGACGAAGACGCTGACGACGCTCCGCGACCGTGCTTTGGTTTTGGGTCAGAGTCCTAATGGATGCCTCTTGGGGTCTTGTCAGAGAGCTCCCGGGGGCCTCTGAAAGACATTTGTGAAGCCTCTGTCGGGCGTCTCTTGGGGCATCTCTGAGGTGGTGGTGGTGGTGGGCTGTTTTGGTGGTGGTTGTGGTGGTGGTGGTGGTTGTGGCGGTGGTGGTGGTGACGGTGGTGGCGGTGGTGTGGTTGTTGATGCGGTGGCGGTGGTGGTGGTTGTGGTGGTTGTTGTGGTGGTGGTGGTGGCGGTGGTGGTGGTAATGCGGCGGTTTCTGTGTTGGCGTTGGTGGTGGCGGTGGTGGTGGTTGTTGTGATGGTGGTGGCGGTGGCGGTGGTGATGGTAGTTGTGGTGGTGGTGGGTTAAGGTAGTTGTGATGGTGGCGGTGGTGGTGTGGTGGTTTGTCGTGGTGGTTGTGGTGGTTGGTGGTGGTTGTGGTGGTGGTGGTGGGTTGTGGTGGTGGTGGTTGTGGTGGTGGGTGGTGCTGGTGGTGGTGGTAGCTTGTGGTGGTGGTGGTGGCGATGGTTGTGGTTTTGGTGGTGGTGGTGTGGTGGTTTGTTGTGGTGGTAGTGGTTGTGGTGGTGGTGGTTGGTGGTGGTGGTTTGGTGGTGGTGTGGTGGTGGTGATGTGGTGTTTTGTGGTGGTGGTGGTGGGTTGTTGTGGTGGTGGTGGTTGTGGTGTGGTGGTTTGTGGTGGTGTTGGTGGCAGTGGTGGTGGTGGCAGTGGTTTATGGAGTTGGTGGTGGTGGTGGCGGTGGTGGTGGTGGTTGTGGTGGTGGTGGTTGCAGTGGTGGCGAGGTGGTGTGGTAGATTGTGGTGGTGGTGGTGGTGGTGTGGTGGTGGTGGTGGTTGTGGTGTGGTGGTGTGGTTGTGGTAGTGGGTTGTGGTGATTGTTGCGGTGGTGGCGGTGGTGTTGATGGTGTTCGTGGTGGTAGTGGTGGTGGTGGTGGTTGTGGTGTGGTGGTTTGTGGTTGTGGTAGTGGGTTGTGGTGATTGTTGCGGTGGTGGCGGTGGTGTTGATGGTGTTCGTGGTGGTAGTGGTGGTGGTGGTGGTTGTGGTGTGGTGGTTTGTGGTTGTGGTAGTGGGTTGTGGTGATTGTTGCGGTGGTGGCGGTGGTGTTGATGGTGTTCGTGGTGGTAGTGGTGGTGGTGGTGGTTGTGGTGTGGTGGTTTGTGGTTGTGGTAGTGGGTTGTGGTGATTGTTGCGGTGGTGGCGGTGGTGTTGATGGTGTTCGTGGTGGTAGTGGTGGTGGTGGTGGTTGTGGTGTGGTGGTTTGTGGTTGTGGTAGTGGGTTGTGGTGATGGTTGCGGTGGTGGCGGTGGTGTCGATGGTGTTCGTAATGGTGTGGTGGTTTTTGTGGTTGTGGTGGTGGTGGGTTGTGGTGGTTTGTGGTGGTGCTGGTGGTAATGTCGTTTTTGGTGGTAATTGTGTAGTGGTTTGTTGTGGTGGTGGTGGGTTGTGGTGGTTGTCGTGGTGGTGGTTGTGGTGGTGGTGGTGTTGCGGTTTGTGGTGGTGGTGGTGGCGTGGCCTTCGGGTCTTCCCGTCACCGTGTTTTCGCTGTGGGTCAGAGTTCTAATGGATGCCTCTTGAGGTCTCGTCAGAAGGGTTTCGGGGGCGTCTGAGGGGCATGTGTGAAGCCTCGTGGTCCTTCCTAAGAGCCTCTCGGTGGCATCTGGGGGGCGAGGGCTCGATATGGCAATTTGCGCGTTCCCTCTGCGGCCTCTGGGCCCTCTCTGGAAATCGTCGCTGCGTCCCCGCCGTCGGCGCTGCTGGCCGCGGGGTGGGGGGGGGGTTTGGACCCCGCCCCCCCCACGGCCTGTTGTTCTTGTGGCCCGTTGGGTGTTAGTGTGGCCCGTTGGGTGTAAGTGTGGCCCGTCGCGCGGCTGGATGGGAGTTACTGTGGCCCGCGCTTGCCCTTGAATGACAAGTAATATGTAAAGGTATCTCATATGGAGAGATTCGCAACCCGT
>CAUYUJ010022173.1:70000-100000 GCA_963575745.1 Prorocentrum cordatum
CCTGCCTCGGCTAGCGGGTCCGCGACGAGCCCAGGGTCCATGCACACGGCGCACCGCGCGAAGGCCCCCGCGGGAATCCCGCTGAGCAAGGGCGCGAGGATTTTGGCGCCACGCGGCAGTGACCCCATCAGCATCACGTCTTCACCAGGCGGCGCCGCCGCTGCCGCCGCCACCCCCGAGAAGAACCAGCGCGAGAAGTGCGGCAAGAAGAAGGGCGACGCAGAGGTCTTCGCTGTCGACTACGAGCGCGCGCTCCTGATAGGGCAAAGCGGCGGGGCGACCACGGAGCACAAGTTGCCGCCAGGGCCCGGGGGCGCGCGCGCGACCGGGGCGAGCGGCGGCGACAAAGAAACGGAGGCGCCGAATGCGACGCACGAGGCGCGGCTCTAGAAGAAGCCGCCGAGCCACGGCGCGCCGCCCAAGAGGCCCGCGGCCGCGAAGATGGCTGCAGGGACACGGCGCGAGGAAGAGCGCCCCCTCCCGAGCTGGAAAACAACGAGGGGGAGGAGGAGGAGCCGGCCGAGCCCGACGAGGTCGAGGACCTCGGCCCCCACGGCCGTGCCCACGCCCGCCGCGGCGACGCCCCCTGAGAGGAAATACGCCGTGATGTGGCACGAGAGGGGCTCGTGCAGCGCCGCGCGGGAATCCCGCGGCAACAAGCACCGGGCGCGCGCCATCGGGAAGAAGGCTGGCTCCTACAGCAAGGCGAAGAAGATCAAGGCGGCGGAGAGGCCCGTAGAGATGCCCCACGACAAGAAATCTAGCTGCTTGCGCAGATTTCCGCAAACATATGACACGCGACATGACAAAACATGACAGGGCATGACAGAACAACCCAGGAATCAGAAATACACGGTGGCCCCACACGGCGGGGCGCGCGTCTCCACGGGTTCAACCGCGCCCTCTGCAAGCGGAAGGGCAACGAGATATTGGGGCCCCTGCGAGGCGTTGCCGCGCGGTTGTCGCGCGTATCGTGTGATAGGATCGTTTCGGCTTCCTCGAAAACAGAGGTCGGCTTCCCTTCCCCCTCCTGCGCAGGAGGGGCGTGCCGATTTGCCTCGGGGTCCCCCCCCTTCGCCATCCTCGCCCCCATTTTCATTTTTTCATATCATCGCAATTCGTCTGTTGTCTTCATCTATTTGCCGCTGCCGCTTTTGGCCTACAAGTTTCTCTTGCAAGCTGCACCGAATTTGCTAGCAATGGCAGATGGCTGCCTGGGGCGCTCGATGCCACGCGCGGCAGGACGATTCCTGGCGGCGTCGCCGCTGCCAGAAGCGCGCCCAGAATTGCCGCTTGCAGGCCGTCGCGGATCCGCGGAACGCGGACGCGCCCACGGCCGAGAAGCCGGTCGAGGAGCGCCCGGCGATCGCGTCGGAGGCGCGCGCGGCCCAGGGCGGCGAGAGGGACAGGCAGGCGAACCGGCGGCGACGGCTTCACTGAGTGAAGGCACGCGCCGTCCGCGCGCCCAGAATTGGGAGCGCCCCCCCTTTGCGCCAGCTCATCGCGCCCGCCGAGACAGAAAATCGCGGCGAGGGGGGCGACATCACCTGTCGCGGAGGCGCCGCATGGGGGAAGAGGAATATAGGGAGGAGAGGCGGGGCTGATTAACACATAAAATTAGCATGAAATCAACATAGAAATCGCAGGGGACCTCTGCATTCAATTAGCGCATATTGCTAACTAGAGCATGTAACTCCGCATGCACGACGATAGCTAATTAGAGCAGATTGGGCCTTCGAGGGGGAACCCACCCAGCGCACGGGCGCCCGCGAGGCCCCCGCGCGCGGGCACGGGCGCCAACGAGGCGAACCCTGGAGAAACCCACCCCGCGCACCAAGCGCCCACGAGCGGGCGCGGGCGCCAACGCGGCGGACCCCCAGGAAACCCACCCAGCGCACAAAGCGCCCACGAGGCCCACGCGAGCGGGCACGGGCGCCAACGAGGCGGAACCCCGGGAAACCCACCCAGCGCACGGGCGCCCACGAACGGGCACGGGCGCCAACGTGGCGAAAACCCGGGAAACCCATCCAGCTTTTTTTCGATACATCTATATAGAAGAAAGAAAAACATAAACGAACAACAGAAAAACGGAACAACAACATTGGAAAGACAAGAGTTTGTAGTTGGTGGGGTTTCGCAGAATGCCTTTTCGTTTCGAAGTGGAAGTGGCCGCAATTTTCAGGTTGGTGTTAGATTAAAAGTAGCGCTCGGGATGAAGTCGACGCACGCGACGTCGATCATGTGTCTCAGGGGGCTCATCGCGAGTTTCGAAAGGTCACTTCGCTGCGCTGCACTTGTCACCACCAGCCCATCCGGAAACGATCCTTCAGCGAGTTGCTTCGATCAGGTAAGTGCAGGAAACATACCCTTGAACAACGAGGGGGGGCAACCATCAAGCCGAAGCGTGGCTGAGCCGGAGCAGACCCAGTAGTCAACAAAAAGTCATTCGTGGATGTTTCGACGGGGAGCCTATGGGGCCAATTTGGGAAGCCTGATGGGACTCTCTTGAAGCGACGGTCTGGAGCGCTTTCGGGAGTTTTTGGGATCGCCTTGGATCACGTTGGAGGCCCTGGGGGCATACAGGAGGCCATTTTGAGCCACAACGGACTCTCTTGCGCCTTCGAAGAGGTCATTCTACTGCGCCGCTACGCAAGTTCCGCCAGAATGCAGCATGTTCAGTCATGCGTCAGGGCCCCGGTCCCGGTACACTGATGTCAGAGTCCACACGCCGCGTGCATTTACACAGGTCGACCTCCCAACCGACAAGTTTCGACTTCGGTCGACATTTGATATTTGATGAATTCCGAGGCGCAATCGCAGATCAATGTCGAAACCGTCGCATATTTGTGATAGTGAACTAATCGATTTGAATGCCACGCAAGTTCCTCTGGTCAAATCGACGATTATGTTTGGGGTTTGTTCGAAGAAAACGGTTACAATTGATATTGAATCAAAACTACAGGTTTAACACTATCGGTTCGAGATCGAAGCGGTAATTTCGACAGGTTTTTCTTCGAAAACAGAAGTCGAACATTTGTTTGGTTAGAGGTCGAAACTACGATTCCATTTGGGGCTTCAACAACAGAGTTTTGTCCAGGCATCCACGTCCGCTACGGAAGAATGTCTTTTGGGGGAAATGCTCAACGGGCCAGACTTTTCGCATCGCCGATGTAGGTTATCTGGAGCTATTCAGGAGCCATTTGGGGCCCGAAAGTGCCTTGGTAAGCTCGCCCCCCACACACACACACACACACACACACACACACACACACACACGCGCGCGCGCGCACACAAATGTGCATGTCCATGCACTATGGTAGGTTCGTGTCGTGCCGACGCGGCGGCGACCCCAGCGCGGAAGTTCAAGGTTGAACGCCGCCAGTGGCCCTGAATCGGCCGATTGGAACGTTTTACGCTGCGTTGAAACCGCTGCCGAAGTCGTCACGACACGAACGTGCCGTAGCTCTGCAAGGGGTGCAGCAGGTTGCATTTCCCACTGTAGAGCAGAATCTCCGCCCTGCTTCCCAAGGTGATGCTTCCAATCCGCGACGGCGTGACGCTGGTGCGGAAGAGGTAGATAGCGGTTTGAGAGGGGCACGAGGAGGAGGAGGAGGAGGAGGAGGAGCTAGAAAGGCAAAACAAGGGCGGACTTGTTGGTCCGAGATTTTCTGCCGTAGCCGTCAATCGGCATACCGGTCGCTGCCAGTGCTTTGCTGACTTTGAGCAAGCGCCAGCGAGGAGTTCTTCTTCGACGCATACCAGAGGGTGGATTCTGACCTCCTCCGACGTCAAGCCTCCTGAAAATCAAGACGGCCAGAGGTTTGCTGAGAATGGGCATCTGGAGGCATGTTTCGCGGCCCAGGATCCACAAGAAAAACTACGCACGGTGCCACGTCCATGCGAAAGATTGGTTCGAGAGATCCGTAATTCCACGCACCGAACAAATCAGGACGTCGGAAGTATTGCAAGCCAGACCAAGTGGTAACAGACGCCGGCGTCTTTTTGGACGCCCCATCTGGCGGAGCTACAAGAGAGAGATAGGGAAAAAGAGAGTCAGTTTCCCCCTCTGAGCATAGCCGTCCCACGGGCTGTTGCCCTCTTCTCAGGAGCGTGAGCCCCTCCCGCGCACAGTCGCGAGCCGATTTGACAAAGCTTCGCTCGCCGCAGCGACGTCGCGTTTGGTTTCGGGGCGATTTTGGCGGCGCACTTTTGTATGATCGTAGTTTGCCCGCTCGCAGTTTCCGCGCAGTTGACGAGTCGAGCGTTCGCTTGTCACAACGAAAAGGTCGGCTCCCTTTCCTGCCATGTCTCCCCCTCCCGAGATTCAGTGTTCCGTCGTACTCCCTCCTTCCCTTCCCTCCCGCCCTTCCCTCCCTCCCTCCCTCCCTGTTATTCCCCCTCCCTCCCCGATATTCAGTGTGCCGCCACGTGCCCACGTCGCCAGCCTCTTCAGGGAGGGAAGGGCAGGGAGGCGGGCGGGCGGGGGCAAGAGAGAGGGGGGGGCGAGCAGGAGTCCTTGCAGCAGGAGGTGGAGGCAGGGGGAGAGAGGGAGGGAGGGAGGGAGGGAGGGAGGGAGGGAGGGAGGAAGGGAGGGAGGGAGGGAGAGAAGAAGAGAGAGAGAGAGAGGAAAAAAGAGAGAGAGAGAGAGAGAGAGAGAGAAAGAGAAAGAGAGAGAGAGAGAGGGACTGGCAGGCAGACAGATGCACACACGGGCACGCCGAGAGACCTCGCCAGGGGCCCGCCCGGGCGCGCCTAGGCGGGCGGGGAGGCCCGCCAGGCGCCCGAGGGCGCCCCGAGGGCGGCCCGGGCGGCGGCGGGGCTCGGGGGCCGCCGGGCCGGGCCTGAGCAGGGAGCCCGCGCCTGGGCAGGGAAGGGGGGCCCAGACGAGGGCGGCGATGACGACGGCGACGGACGACGAGGACGGACGACGACGACGACGACGGCGGCGACGACGACAGCGACGACGACGGCGACGAAGGACGACGACGGCAACCGACAGCGGCGCCGACGGAAGCGCTGGCAGGGCGCCCAGCAGGGGCGGGCAGCATCAGCCCGGCCCGCCGAGGGCCTCCGGGAGCACAGCCCGAGAGAGCCCCGACAGGGAAGGGAAGGGAAGGTTCGTGGGCGGACAGAACCCTCAGTGACACGTCGATTAGTGAATTGTCCGTTTTCGGTTCTCCAGAGGGCGCCGTGGCCGTTATTTTCCAGGCTTGCGCCCGCCAGGTTTGGGCCTCAGGTCGTTTTCGCAAGACCACGTTTTACTAAAGGGGGGTCTGTCCATCCCCGATAAGTCGGGCCTGTCCCTCTACAGGGGAATATTCAAAAGTAGGAAAAAAATATTATGGGGACTCTTTTTTTAGTATTTGTGGGCATCTTTTGAGCACTTTCTGGATATTTGTTATGATTCGTCCAAAATCCCCCTGTAGGGGACAGGCCCGACATAAGACTAGGGCTCGAGTCGACTAAGGGAGGCGACGACGACGACGACGACGACAACGGCGGCGGCGACGAGAGCGCTGACGTGGCCAGAGTCCGCAGGGATGCTTCTGGGGGTTTTCGGACGGCGGAACAGGGAAGAGGGGCCCAGACATCCGATGATCGGATTTTTACCTAACAGCGAAGACTGATAGGTTTCTAGTGGTGTCAAAAGAGAGCATCTGATGACTCAGAAGGGAGGTTTGGGCGGCATCCGGACAGCGAGGGCCGGGCTCAGGGCCGGGCTCGCTTTAAGCAAACAGTCGCACACTTCGTGCTCTTCGACCTCCCAGAACTCCATTCCCGGGCCACATTTTGAATGCCCGAAACCAACTGTAGGCCACTTCGTGCTCTTCGACTACCCAGAATTCCATTCCCGGGCCACATTTTGGATGCTCGGAGCCAGCTGTAGGCCACTTCGTGCTCTTCGACTTCCCAGATCTTTATTCCCGGGCGACATTTTGGATGCCCGGAGCCAACTGTAGGCCACTTCGTGCTCTTCGATTTCCCAGAACTCCACTCCCAGGCCACATTTTTGATGCTCGGAGCCAACTGTAGGCCACTTCGTGCTCTTCGATTTCCCAGAACTCCACTCCCGGGCTACATTTTGAATGCCCGGAGCCAACTGTAAGCCACTTCGTGCTCTTCGGGCCACATTTTGCTCATTGGATGTCCACGTCATATCTCTCGCCACCCGATTGCCCGTTTGTTGTGTTCGTCATCGTGCAGGGCAAGACGGCGGACCCAAGCGTCATCGTGCACTGGACGTTTCCGCAGGAGGAGCAGGAGGAGCAGGACGAGGGAGGCTCCTTACTCTTTCCTCCCTCCCCTTTCTCCCTTCATTTCCGTACTGGGTACCCGACCCTTTATGACGTCCTCCGCAGGCCTGGGTGGTCCACTCAGGCCGCGGGGGAGGATAGGGGGAGGTGGGGTCTTCTTCTTTCCCTAAACAGCTTGATCCTCGTCGCCAGTACTGAGGAGGGGGGGGTGCACCGTTCCCTCGGATGGGCACACACCCCCTCCGGGAGCTCTCGATCCCATCTCTCTCTCCTTCTTTTTTTCCCTCCTCGAAGCAGCACTCTCAAGATCGTCATCATCAAGCGTCTGTGGTCTCACAGCGTCACAAACTCATCATATTCATCATGTGCGTTTTTACTTAACAGCGAAGACTAATAGGTTTCTAGTGGGGTCGAAAGCACCTGATGACTCCCCTGGGGGGTCTGGGCGGGAGCCCGACAGGCGAGGGCCGGGCTCGCTTTAAGCAAACAGTCGCACACTTCGTGCTTTTCGACCTCCCAGAACTCCACTCCCGGGCCACATTTTGAATGCCCGGAGCCAATTGTACGCCACTTCGTGCTCTTCGACTACCCAGATCTCCATTCCCGGGCCACATTTTGGATGCCCGGAGCCAACTGTAGGCCATTTCGTGCTCTTGGATTTCCCAGAATTCCACTCCCAGGCCACATTTTGAATGCCCGGAGCCAACTGTAGGCCACTTCGTGCTCTTCCATTTCCCAGAATTCCATTCCCGGGCCACATTTTGAATGCCCGGAGCCAACTGTACGCCACTTCGTGCTCTTCCACTTCCCAGACTTCCAAGACTCATTATTTTCATCAGCATCATCGTCCCCGTAGCCTTCTTGGCTACAGCCCTGCTTTCGAAGATTTCTTTTCAAAGGAAGTGCGCAGCCCTACTGCACACCTTAATGCCAGGACATGCTGATAGTTCTCGGTCTGGCGGCGGTGCTCCTGACCCTGCTGCATTGAACAGCGGTGCTCCTCAGCCTGCGGGGAACAGCGCTGCTCCTCAGCGTGCTGCATTGAGCGGTCCTCTGCAAACGCAGTGTCTTGTTAAGACCTCAATGCATTTATACAAAGATCTCATTTGGAGATACCGTTATCGAAAGCAGCGTTTCTACTGCTATTACCACTGCTCCCATCACTCTTAGTCGTTCACTCCACACACTACAACTACTACTTCATTGTTACCACTACTACCATCACTACTACTTATACTGATACTACTACTGTTACTATTACTGCTGCTGCTGTTGCTGCTGCTAGTGTAGCTATTGCTACAGCAAATACTGGCAGTGCCACTGCGACTGCCGCTGATGTTGCCACTGCGACTGCCACTGCGAATCCGAATGCGACTGCGAGAACACCAGAATTCTACAACAGCACTCTCACATGAATACCACGGGCAATGTTTCCTGCTATGCTTCTACACATCGATGTTAGGTTGCTTTGCTGATTTTGGCCTCTGGGACCATCAAAAACGGATCCGGGACGAAAAAGGCACCCTTGGGGAAGGATTCGGGTGGACCTCGGGGGCCTCGGACGGGAGAGATTGGAGCGGCACCCAGATCCGCGGCAGCGCGGGTAGGGCTGGAGGACGCCCAGGGCCGGAGGCGCCCACGGGGGGGCGGCGCGAGGGAGAGGGGGGGGGGCCTCTCGGGAGCCCGCCCGGGCTCCGAGGAGCCCCACGCCTCAGAAACTTCCCGGGACCGTCCAAGAAGGCCCCCGTTTGCTGTCAGGGGCCCCCAAACGGTGCGGTGACCACACCGCGCGGTGAGTCGGTGGGGATTCGGGGTCAACGCACGGTTTTGGGAGTCGGGTCGTTCTCCGAGGACGTCTCGGGCGACAGGGGCCTCCAGGGTCCCAATACCGCGCGGCGACGGACCATGCGGTGAGGGTTCGTGGGGTTCCGAGGTCACCGCACGATCTGTCACCGCGCCGTTTCGGGACTCAAAATTATGAGAAGATCCTCGCCTTCTCAGAGGGCCTCCCCCTTCGCGCGGCAGCCTCTCGGCGGCGGCCCCGCCGCGAGCGTTCAAGATTCCAGGCCTAGATGGGGTCCGCGTAGATGGGGTCGGAGGGTCGCGCCGCATCGCCGATGCATCGGCGATGCGCCTCGATGTGGGGCCCGATGTTCTTCACGCCGATGGCGCCGATTCCTCGCCGATGTCGCCGATGCACCGCCGATACATCGGCGATGTAGCGCCGATGTATCGGCGATGCAGCGCGATCCTACGACCCCATATGCACGTTTGGCACTATCGCTACTATGATACAACAGGGTTGGACGCATGCTTCGCCTTAGGCGAAGCATCTGGTTGGGCCGCCCGACTAGTTTTAAACTTGGTAGCGGAGGTGGCCATTGGTGGCCAGCTCTAGATTTACTCCTTGCTATCCACGGCACTATCTGGTGGACTACCGACATGGTGGAATATCAAGGTGAAGTGGTTCAACGCTGGCGAGCTCTATGCCATCGCAAGGACACTTGCACTGTTGCCTCTGCTCACGCAGAGGTCTCCTACCTGAGCCCTACACTTTTGCGCGAATGCACTCTTGCAGTCCGCCCACCTATGCCAATGTGCAATGTCTTCGAATATACGACGCATGGTAACATGCGCTATGCCATCGCGCCGCTTTCACCTCCTCGCAAACTGGCGGCAACGTCATCTCGTAACCAACAGCCGCGCACAACCGACACCGACCTACGAGGCCACTGGATTGGCATCACTATATTTGGCCCCCTCTGGGTCGCCATCGGATGCGCTGTTGGACACATGCAGCGTGGTGCTGACGACACGTGTACTACCGGCCCTCACTGGGACCTTGCCGGTTACGTACCTTTCCACGAGTTCGCTCGCGAGGTACATGCCTGGATCAACTTGGCCACAGGCACGATGACCCCCTTCACAACAGGCCGCCGATGTACAGTTTGGCCTCGGGGGTCTCGCAAGGACCATAGCCACGAGAGCCCCCCCGCAGCAATCAACTTTGGAGTGAGCATTGGTGGACGCCGCACCGATGGCGCCACCTACATATTGCTCGTCCGCAGCATTAAGTTTGAGAACCTGGAAAAAAAAAACGACAACTCAATTCGGGGGCGGCTCTCATTGTCCTTCGCGTCCATACGGGAGAACGGATCGACCAGACGCTGGCCCGCTTCGAGATTGCACGCTTCGATGCTGACACCGCGGAGTTCAACAACCCGAACTTCCACTTCCTGACAGTCATAGTGTTCAGGTCCCCAGGTGTCGTTACTTCGCGTGCCAAGCAAGTGTTCGACTCCTTACTGGAGCGCATAAGGGCTTACGCCCATATTGCTGAGCGAACCCTCGGCAACATCGGTGGTGTATTTAGCCACGGCCACCGCGCAGATGTTTTTCATAGTGACACTCACGCGGGACAACCTGCCAGCACGGCCTCGTTTGGTTGTCAACCAAACGAGGCCACCACTCTGTCAAGTCAGCAAGGTGGCCAGCCCATGGGGTCGCAAGACTCCTGGGCTCGATGCCACGGGCCGTCGGCAACGGCGGCCCCCGCCCAGGCCACTGCCCTCATGGGCTCGGCGGGGCAACCTGCAGAGTCCGACTTTGGCTCAGGCGCCGACGCTGACACCTCGTCAGACGAAGGAACTGGCAACCTGGATTATTCCGACATGCCCGCGCACCTCACTGAAGAGCAACGGGCGCAAATAGATATCCTAAGGCCACCAGGAACATAGACGCCGATGGAGACGTTTCATGCAGAAAGCAGTTCGAAGGACACAACGCGCAGTTCGACTGGCGCCCAAGTCAAAGGGCAAGGGCAGAAGAAAGAGTAGACGACGAAGGTTATATGGTAGAGGCACGCTGACATTCCTAGCTTGCCTTCCGGGACCACAGAATGAGGAAATCTTCCCGGGGAAGGGTAGAGGCCGTAGGCGCGCCTCAGGAAACGGCAAGGGGCGTCGGGGTAATCAGCAGGATACCAAGGGGAAAACCATGGAATGTTATATCTGCCATAGCACTCAGCACTCTCGTCGCGAATGCCCCCGAGGCGACGGGGGAGGCAGGGGTCCGTCGATACATTTGGCTCGAACCGATTCCGACATCCAGCATGTCGACGTCGAACCCCCCCCCTGCCGAATCAGAGGACGAGCCCACAGCCGCTGCCCACTTCGCATCCGCAAGGCAAATGAGCGCCAGCGTGTCCCTCGAGAGGTGCGATGAGATCGATCTCGCAGACTGGCCGAGCACCCCGATCGCGGGGCAACCTGCACGCGTGGAAACCAATGAGGAGCACCAACCACCCGCCGACTCGGACTACGCGATGGCGGGGACACCTGCGCACTCCGACGGGCACGAGCCGGATAGTTCTGACGACGACGCGGCACTGGCCACGGAGGAGGAGCTTCAATTGTCGCCCCGACCGCAGGTGATCGGGAGCCCCACGCGCAGGGCAACTTGCGACGACGATCCACTGCGGGTCAACCCTCGCGACGCTGGCGACCTCTCTGAGCGGATCCAGTACGAACTCGGACACAAGGGAGGCTCTCACTTCACCCTTGCGCTACATGACCGTTCTTCGAGCCGCAAGGCTTGGAGACGCGCGAGGCGCACTAGGGATGATGATGGGGAATGGGGCTCTGAGAGCAATCCGCCATACCATCACCGGAGGAGTCGCTCGCGCAGGCGCTCGCGCGCCCGCTCAAGCGGCGCGCGGCGCCCACATCCACGAGATCCGAGAGGATCGCCAAGAAGGGCATGGTCACGGGGCAGCCCGCATCAGGGCGACGAGGGCTCAGACGAGCCCGAAGGCCAGCCTCGATGCAAACAAGTTGGCGGACACAACGACGGTGTTGCTCGCCAACAGGCACCAGCCGATGATGACGCACTGGCGGTCACAGGGCTGATCCGAGCATCAAGTCCGCCATCATTGGCCATCGCGGCGCGCGCGGCGGGACCGAGAAACGGGCGAAATCATCCGCTCCAACAGAAGAGGCGACACCAAGACAGTTGAAACGCTGGCAATAAAGGCCGACAAAAGAGCCATCATTGCGGATCGGAAGACGCACCGAGAGGAGGTCAGCGATGCGAGCACTTCGCGGACCACGGACCGACTTGCCCGACGAGGCGCCCTTCAAGGAGCCCCGACTTCGAGAGGGCCCCATGGGTCTGGCCCCACGGGGGCGGCGAAGGCCGCAAGGTGGACCCAGGCCCAGCCACGCGCACCTGACCAAGGCTGACTACGAGCCGCTAGATGCGGCCCAGGCAGGACTCGTCGAGAAGGACTGGGGAAACCTAGATGAGGAGCACAGACTTAAGCGTTACAATCGGGGATGCCGCGAGGCCCGACGCGATGCGCCAGCGGCCTCATCCGCGGACAAACTTGCATATTCTCGCGAAGGTGCCAAAAAAGGACGAGGACAAGCGGGGCGACCCGCCAGCCACGGCTACTGTAAATGGCGAGTCGTCTGGCCGCGCACAAGTTGTTGATCCCACCGCGGCTGCATTTGTGACCGCCTGTGTCTGAATGCGAATGCGAGTCCTATACTGACGAAGACACTGATGGAGATATAGACATAGATGCGCAAGCTACGGAGGAAACGGTCATAGGAAAGGGTGACGCAGTGGAGCAGCACAGCAAAGGTACCGGATGGATAGTTACTCGAGTACGAGGCAAGGTATCAAATTGAATACATAAGTTGGATTGTTGGAGGAATACCAACATCGAGAACATGAGGATCCACCGACGCGAGCGGAAGCCTCCGTCAGATAGCCCCTCACAGAAGAGCGCGGGAAAACTGACCGCGTCCGCTGCGGGAAGACCCGCTGAGACGGCAGACGAGCCCCCGAAGCGCTCTCCAGATGCCGTAGATCCATCTCCATCTTCACGCTTGCCGAGGCCACCTAGGTCGAGGAATCGAACCATCTCAGCAGAGGCCGACCCTGGAAGAACTAAGGCGAAGCGCTCTGGCGGGGGGCCCGCGAGGAAACCTGCCCGTAGAACGCACTCCAGGGGGGCCAGCTGCGGAGGCCGCGGCGGGCGCCCCAGGGCAGCAGCACCCCCAAGCCGAAGGGGGCCCATTGCACTACGCGGCGCCACTCCTGGCAGGACTCATCGCGGAGCTGGCTGGCCACCCTCACTAGACGGCTCAACAACGCATCGTACTTCGCAGCCCGCTGCGGAAAGGAAAACACCCCAGACCACACCCAAGGCATCGGGAGCCCCAAGGGTGAGCAGGTGCCAGTACAGGGACATCCGCGAGAAGGAGAAGGACCCATCTGGAAGCGCGGGGTCACCCGCCGAGCCCGCTGCCGCGTCGGCTGCTGCGGGGGCGCCCGCTGCATCCGCATCCGCGGGGCAACCTGCTAACACCCTTGAAATTGGCAGGAGAAGCAGGCGAAGCACTTGGCACCCGACACCAGGTGCCAGTTAACCCGTCATGCAATGGCACAGCCGATGATGGTTTGAGCCGCTACAGAGCAGCACAGTCCCAATTGTATGCACGGCAACGCGCGTGATTGATGCAATTGTCGAAAGCCAGCGCGTCCGTGACCTACTACGCCAGGAGCCCGCCCTCACCGGCAGCGGCGAAGCTGAAGTACCGAGGGCAACACTCTTAAGAGGGAACCAGCCAACGGGGTTACCGAACGAGAAGTAAGAGCGCTGGCGCTGCTACTCGGAGTGGCCCACTACAGCCAACCAGCACAAGCTTCCGTCGCCAGGGTTCACGGGTGCAGTTGTCTCATGCGACGAGTTCGACGGTTGGGCATGCCTCAGTGGCTCACTGGCAAACTGGTCGCCAGAAGGCTGCGAAAACTATCGTGCGAAACACCTGGGCGCCGTCAAGAACTGTCTCGAGCCCAAGCATGGAGCAGACCAAGCACTAGTGATATCGAAAAATGTGCGAAATGGTCGACCGCAGCACTGACATGCAGGAAAATCATCCCCAGGTGAAGAAACCCATCCTCCACGGGGAAACCTGACCGACTTATTACATGCGGCCCAGCATTGGGCACAGCAGCCCAGGCATTAAGTGCCCAGAATCATTTTATTCGCGGGTGACATATCTGACCGAGGCAGGAGCACCACGCTACTTCACACACGGGATTCATTGGAGGCACATCCCGAGCATACTAACTGTCAGTATGTCGTGCCGAAGCGAAGATAACCTTAAGGGGGTTCAGGTAGACAGATGATTTATGGATGCCCATATACGCCTGGAGTTCAGCTCGTCTAATCGGGCCTACGGGCGGACGCCGAGGTGTTGATACGAGGGCGCCTCAAGATCCTGATCCGAGATGGTATTCCAGTCTGGCGATCCGCCAACGATATCATTACGAATTCGGGGGAGAGGGGTCGCATCCCGGTGAGCCCCCTTGTCCAGCTCATCGGTATCAAGGACAACATGGATGGATGCAGGTACTGCATACTTGAACAGGCATGGGTCAATGATCTATACACCGAAGCGCAGCGGGGTAACCTGCAAGGATCTGCACCGCGCGACCGGTACGAACGTCCATGTGATTCCTCCACTGAAGGGATGTATCATTCCAGATACACCCTTTTAAACCTGCGTGCACCCACGCTAAATTCACCCACAGAGAGATACATCAGGCATCGATTTTCATGCTACAAGATGTGAATTCAGTGGGGATACCTGCAGATGGCTCTGATGGATCCTGGATACAGGCCCAGAGCGCGGACGCGTTGGGCATCACATCCAGTGGCGCAGCGCCAAACGATGGGCTCTACGCCAACGACCCGTGGCGCAATCAGGCACAGCAGTTGCCAATTCCTGCGGGGCAACCTGCTGCGCGTGCGCCTATGAGTGGGCCCGCAACTCCGTTTGGCACTCCACAGAGTGCTGGCAGCACCAACAGTCTACAGGCCAGACTCCAGAGCACGAGGATGGATCCACAGCTCGGCCAGGCCTTACAGGCCACATCACCTGTTGCATTCCCACGCGCTGCAGCACCACCAACAGCACCGACGCGGCAGCCAGTGATCATGGACCAGCACGGCAACATGCGGCCCACAACGGAGGCGGCCCAGAGGGCCGACAGCATGCTGGGACAGCAGCAGTGGATGCAAAGACAGATGCAGGAGGCGATGGAGAGCATGAGGCGGGATGGGAGTGACCTGTCACATGAAAACTGGACTCCGCCCTGGGAACATGCTGCCTGGCGCAATTCCGTCGCCGAATCATCCGAGCCAGCATGGATGCATATCTGCGTGCTTCAGCCACCCAAATTATGACCCGACAGCGGCCAATTGGCCAGTGGCACCACCGATGGATTCGGCGATGTTCCCTGACTATGCGCAGACGACAGGGGTGCCTCGGGTCGGGAGTCAACCCGAAAGCCTTAACGCCAGGGCTACAGCGGACGATTTTCACAGATCTCAGCTCACAAGGGGAGCGGGGTACGAGGCTGGCATTCCTGGCCAGATACCGCACCACGGGCACCTGGCGCCCCCAATGGACCAAGACTGTACTCCACGCGGTCCACAGCTGACGTTACCTGCATCGCCGGGAGAGTCGCTGCCTGAAATATTGGCCACACATGAGGAGCAGCAGGCAAATCTCCCAGCACAACGCGCGCGCCAGCAACGCAATCAGGCGCGGCAGGCACGCAACGTGATGGATCGCGCGGGGCAGCCCGCGCCATGGGGCTCTCAGCCCAGCTCGGCATGAAATTCGCAGCTGCGGGGCCACCTGCTACCGCGCCAACGAGCCCCGCAGCCCCACCGAGCCGCCATGCAATGGGCGAGACCACGCTTCAAAGGCAAATGCGCACACATCAGCTACACCACCGATCATCAACGACGGTGATTTCGCGAAGTGTTCGATTTGTCTTGAGGATTTGTATACCGCGAGATGGTATGGAGGCTCCAACGCGGCCACATCCTTCACGCAGCCTGTCGGGACCGAGAGGCTCAGTCACACGTGGGCCGACAGCTGGAGGGCACCCTAACGAAGCACCGCGCGCTGCATGCCAAGGCGCGGACTTATCGCAGCTGAGTTCCACTACGCCCTTACGGGCGGGCACGAGGCCGAGAACCGGCGCAAGGAGATACTCCGCGGAGACCTTCGTGAAGAGTTGAATAGGATCACGGCGACGATGGCCAGGTTTACAGCGCCGGCGGGGACATTTGCGATACTTGCGGGGCAACCTGCTGCACCGCCATACACGCGGCCAAACCCAGCAGCAATGATGCAAACCGCAGAGACGCAGATGCCGTTGATAGCTGAGCCAAGCTGACTCCGCAGGGACACCTGCTACATCGACACTGGCGGGGCCACCTGCAAATGAAGCATGGCTCAGACGCATGGAAAGAGCTAACACGCCGCACGGCAGACGGCGGGGTTACCCGCTACGTTCACGCCGGACTGACAGCCCAATCAGCGCGCAATGTCCGAGCGCGACATGCTGCAGACGGTGCCGATGGTCAGCGCGGACGGCCAGAACGAAGTGCGCGCCGACGAGGGCGTCTCTGAGAACATCCCATTGACGCAGCAGTACCCCTTTTGATATGATGAATACCCTTCTGATTGGGGTTTCTCCAGCAATACCCAATCACAGAGGAGGGAAACCGGGCACACATGAGCGCATTCACCTTTGCGACGAGGAACGAGGGGGCATTGGACCAAAGGCGCCGCAAGGGCGCATATGGCACAACAGTGCCCACCGTCCAGGGCAGATTCGGTGATCGTCATGAGTTAGTTGCAGCGAACAGCGGGGCCATGATCGATGGGATGTTGATTACTTTGCTGGACATCATTGGTCTGAACACTGCTCAAACATTTGAGCGAGTTTCGCGCTCCCACGGTCACGATATAAAGAGATTGAACCTGGGCAGACCACTGCACGTGACCGGAGTGGGCGTTGGTCTGCAGTGTGCAGGTCACCAGGGCATTGCAAAATTGCCTGCACATATAGGGACAACCCTGCGGGGCAACCTGCCATCGCCAAGTTGGACACATATTCAGCCAACGTGGCCGAGTGGCCCGGCGAGAACTTGCCCGCAATCCTGGGCCGGGAGAGCATGGCAAACACGCGGGCCGTCCTAATTTTTGAGAAAGGCAACGAGGAGATGGTCATCCCAGCCACGGACATGCACAGGCTCCTCCATGGAAAAGGCGCTAGGTGATTGACTTAGAAACACCACCAGGACACCTTGCGATCGAGGTCGACGAGCACGGCGCGGCAACGGGGGCCGAACCCAGATGCGCGGGGGCACTTATGCGGCGAGTTATCAAGGAGACTGTAGATGCAGAGCCGATTGCGGGGCAACCTGCTGCAAGCAGCGCGGGGTTACCTGCTCCTATGGATGCCCATGCGTTTATGATGCCCCAGTACACCCAGGTGCATTAGCCACAGCATCCATGAGGAGACACTCGGTAGACAACGCCCTGAAGACCAGGCGGCGGAGGAATACCGCATACGGCAGCAAGCCTACTGTCATGGATCAGGATTTTGCCGCGAGGGCCTTGCAGGCGAAGGTTTACCTGGCCATCTACAACGAGGGAGCCAAGCGGATGCCACCTGGCAGCCGCGCGGGCCGACCTGCTACCGTGGGGCAACCTGCTGCGTCGAGCGGCGCTGCCGAGAGACATGTCATCTACGCCTCGAGTAGTGCGTCGCCGATTTCACCAGGTAACTCCGCGGCGCGCAGCCCAGACACGGACCCAAACCAGGTGGCCACGTGGACGCCCCCTTACGCTCGAAAGTGAGTGAAGGGGGCAGGCGCGCGCTACGGCCGCGCGCGCTTTCCTGGACAGGCCGACCCATGAGGCGCTGTCTACAGGCGCGGGGGCACCTGCATACTTTTCCCCGGCGCCAGCCGCGCGCGCCTCGGACAGCAGCGGGCCCGGCCGCGCGGCCGCTGCAGGAGAAGATTGTTCATCCCATCAATATCATTCTCGTGCCCTTGTCATCGAAGATATACGAACAGCTCGCGCTGAACTCCGAGACCGTGGACACACGCGCGATTGCATCACGCACAGAGGTCATGACCTCCACGGGCGCACAATACTTGGGTAGTCTACTGTCGGGGGAGTATCAACTGCCACAGGTGGCAACGCCCGCTGATTGGCATGTGCGATTGCCTGGTGCGCTGGCGGGGCCACGCTATCAGCGCATCCAGAATCTCATGGTCAAAGTTCGGGCCTCACGCATGTCTATTGCGCATATGGGGCCCCCTGGCTACTTCTGGTGGAAATCAGGACCCACACGCGGTACTATTGAAGACTTAAGCCTGCACGTCATGCGAATGCGATGTTGCCATCGCGGTCTTGCGTTCGATCGCTCGAGTAGCATGCCGAGTGTTTCGCACTTACAGGCGGCAGCGACACGCGCGCGCATTTCACGTAACTGATGGACACGCACGCGCCGCATTGCGGGGAAACTTGCCGAAAGAGCAAAACATGAATTATATCGGCACGGCCAGGGCGCCCAGAGGGCGGAATGGCGGAGCAAAACAATCGCTATCATGACTCCACGACTGATCGACCAAATAGATACACATAAAGCACAAAGAAACAATGAAAGTGCTGTACATCTCAGCGTACACACTCGAATATATAAATGAGCTCGGACTTACGTTTAGTCTTTAAAAAATGGCCCTCACTGGGACCATGTGGCACGCCGGGCAACGACGAACCTTGGCGACCATACTATAATGCAGGATAGCAAGGTCCAGGATCAACCTATCGGATGCAACTGGATAGCTCCATTGCCGAGTGGAGCGGCTGACATCAGCACTCGACTGTATTGGGAGCCTCCGGCCCCACCTTTGCTCAGCAATGAGGGGCAGCGACCACGCCCAAGGCGGGTTGCGATCATCGATGACGATCGTCTTCTTCCCCCCTCGAGTGAGCGCGGCCGCGCGCTATCCCCTTTTCCAGAGTTTCCGACACTTACCATACCCGACAAGGAGCAACAACACACAGCGCCACCGACTGATGCCTGGATAAAACAGAAAGAACAGCAGACAGCTGACAAAGAAGCCAGCATCAAACCACGCAAGATACCCAAACAGGCCGAAGACGCCAATGACGATTGCGACCTCGACAAGCATTCTTACGTTGACCTTGGAAACAAGGAAGTCCATGATGCAGTAATACACTATTTGAATGCATGCGTTGTGAAGATAGTAATCGTACACCCTCACTGCAAAACGACTGGACTACCCTCCGATTTCAACGCTAAGGTCAACTATGACACGCGGCATGAACATCACAAGGAAGACTTGCCACACATCAAGTTATGTGGAAGGGTCGCCATGCGTCAAGACGATCTCCGACAATTCTACCAACGTGAACAACCTGTGGATACTCGGGTGGACGCACACCGCCATGGACGACACTAGCCAAGCGCGAGGGCGCTCGCAAAATCAGCATAGACCATTCAACTACGGGCCTCCGTGACCCCCATGGCATATTCATATGCAAACCTGCTGAAATAATAGCTAGCCAACGTTCACTACTGACACCCTTCGACAACAGACGGTGCACTGGCCACCACCAACACGACTCGGTCTGCAGCAAGGAATTGGCTAAGGCAGCACAGCAGATTCCGACGATGCAACCCCTCTTCGTTGAGGCAGGTCAAATTGCACATGACATGTTCGCGGTTAACCGCGATCCCCTTTACGATCATCCTCATGCGCCCCTTGTTCTGGTCACGAACGCACGCGGATTCGACTTCGATGACCCAATGATCCTTCGACATTCTGACGGACGTATCGCGCAACTACCACCAGGTGGATGGGGGCGCCCTGCATGCGCTGACAACGTCAACATGCACTCCCCATCGCGCAGCAGATACCCTGAACGCTGTAGGTGGTACGACAAAGAGGATTATCATTGGGGCTGTCTAAACTGCCAAAAGAACAATAATGGACATGCTAAGCCTGGCAACTTACTTACGCCTGGCAAGTGTAACTGTGCCGAACCGTGGAAGCTGCCTGACAACCGCGGACGGGGGCCCCCGGCCCCTGCTGAGCCGGCAGCCCCACCACCTGCGACACAGCTGGTTCCGGCGCACCACCACCTGCGGCGGCAGCTGCTTCCGAGGCACCAGCCGCCAAACAAGCTGCGCGGCCACGAGCTCCGAAGCCCGGCTTCAGAGCTGGACCGACCTGCAGGCGCCAGCAGCCACGACATGACAGTAGGCAGACATGCTGCAGAGCCAAGTGGCGCCTGCAGCTCGGACGAGCAAGGACGACCACCACAAGTAGTAGCCAGACGTGGACGACAACAGGGAGGTGATCCACCTCCACCTCCACCTGCGGGCGACCCTGCTGCCCGCCCAAGGCTTCCAGACTGGTCATGGTTCGACGTGCAGATCAGCTTGCAGAACATGCGTAGCCTTGACACAAGCGCGGCAACACGCGAGTTGCGAAGACAGGCGTCTGCGACACATGCCAGGCGCGCAGGGCTGGGGAAAAGCCTGGGCAGACTATAATGTCGTCTACCGCTCTACCTGGCAAATTCAATGATAAGGTCGAATGTGACCTGATGTTATACGAACAGCAGCATAACGTATTTCGCGTGATCGATCGCTGCATCCGATGCGGCGCTGGAATCGAGATACCAGACAAAACGATGACCAGCGTCCTAGACGCGCACCATCAGCGCGGGACGCAAGTCGGACCTGCCAAAGTTATACTCCGACGGCGAGGGCACTCTCAATAATGACACAGCAAAGGCAGTCTACAAGGCAAAGGGCACTGAGCTAAGGATACGCGCGCGTGGACAACACGCTACTACCATTGAAGCCAGAAATGGCATACTACGACACTTACTTCACGTCATGAAGGCTGAACTTAATAGGTTAGACACACCACTCGTGCCCACCCGATTATTGCATGATGCCCTGCTTGCCACCAAGGCGTTTGCTTTCTCCAATGAGGCATCTCCCAACGCACAGCTTGGTCGACGACCAGCAACGATACAACAGACGGAGACATTCGATCATATTCGAGAACGGACTATCCGCCAGGTAGGCATTGAGACTTTTACACAAGCCATTGCAATAGCAAAGATAAACCGCGCATTACGGACTAAGACTACCATCGCTGGTCAGCAGCATGACAAGGAAGGAGGTTATTTGACTGCCATCGCCCCACAAACACGAAAGACGACTAGGTCGGCTGGAAAGGACCCCGGTCGCGAGGAGCGATCTTGACAAGGGTCGAGACTTCGAAGCCTTCGATGCAGAAACGTTCTCAGGAACGGCGCGGCTGTCAAGCCAGCGATTGCCCGCCAGCACGGCAACGCGCAGGGAGCAGCGGATCATTGCAGGGGCTCCAGTACTCAGAGCTCGCCGAAGCGACCGGCGAAAAGGAACGGGCGGCGCGTTTCACGTCGCCAGTTCGCTCGGCATCAATGCTCAGATCCCCCCGGGATTCGAGCAGCATGATGCGTCAAGACACAGTCGACAATGCCTTAAACCAGGCACCGGCATCAAAGATGCACCAAGAGCCCCCCGCCCACCTGAAGCTCAGGAAGACCACGAGAGGCTCTGGACTCAGACCCACGTCTCACGACGAAAAGTTCGAGACGAGCCACAACACTGTCACTGCCAAACATGTCGATGATATAAACATGGACATCATCGAGGACACCGTCGACAAGCGCGTCAAGCGCGATGAGGGCACTTGTGGGAAGTGTAATTTCAACAAACGCACATATACCAATTGTGCTGTGCGAAATGCTAAGGACAGCGACGGCAGTGCAACTCTTGACCAAGACGGATATATAAAACAGCTCCGACTTATCCAGCACCGCGACCTCAAAAGCGCAGATGCTGAGGCTAAGGCATCGAAGATGGTCGCCGATATGTTTGTCAGCCTCAGTGGCGCTCTGGCTTACGCCCTTATCACACAAGTGCGGTTACTGGTATATGTCGCATCACTACAGCGTGTCCAGGAACCGACCAACATGCAAGAGCGACGGCTTAACGCGATTACCAGGAAGCTGCAGGCCTGCCCTAACACGATCGCCTATCAAGCAATGACACCAACGGACAAGGTCGATCTGCTTAGCGACTCCGGCTACCGTCGCCTGAACGGCGGTGCCGATGACGAAGTCAAAGGCTATGGCACTCGCGGGGCACACCTGTTAAGGCGTGGACACACGCATGTTGGCAGGCCCGTCGTCCATCTTGTTGACGCGGACTGCAAGTCTCGCCGCTTGCAAGTCCGCTCGAGCTACTCAGCTGAAACACTGGCATCAGCCCACAACTTAGAGGACTGCTATCCCACGATTGTCACGCTACACGAACTCCACGCAGGGCCGCTGACACCCACTCAACTGAAGGATAGACTTGAGATGGGTGGCCTGCGCATTAAGGTCACTTTGACCATTGATGCAGAATCCGTATTCAAGTCCTTGTCAAGCAAAGACCGGAGGATGCCGACTGAATGTACACTTGTGGGCCGCATCAGTTGGATACGGCAAACGATGGAGCGCGGTATCGCGCCTTGTGCGCAGTGGTGTGACACTCGCGATATGACTGCGGATGGACACACCAAGGGGGGCATTGACAGAGAGATGCTCCCGCAAGTCATGGAAGGAGTACAATCCTACAAGCACGATTTGAAACGACACGCTCCCTTCAGGGCGGGCCAGACGAAACCATCTGAGCCGCCTGAGGATTAGCATGTTGCGGGGCAACCTGCTTAGGTTGAGCCCGCCGGCTGCCGCCTTTCTTGTGTAATCGTTTTGTTTTGCTGAGTAAGGCCGGTAGCGGACTCACGTTTCGTCTTCTCCCCCCCGACTCCGAAAGAGGAAGGGCAAAGGCCAGATGTATCGAGCGTGTGTCCGCGGCCATTTGGGCCCAGCGACCGGCCACCCATCTGACCGGGCCGCATCGCGGCCCGCAACCGTACATCGAGACAGAACAAGTTCCACCCTTTACTTTTGAGATGTATCATCGCCGCTCACGCGGCTCCCTCCTACCTCTGGCACTATCGCTAATACGATACGTTGGATGGACGTATGCTTCGCCTTGAGCGAAGCATCTGGCAAGGCATCCCGACCAGTTTTAAACTCGCTCTACTACGTGCTGTAGGCACGGCGGCGGATATCAAAAGAAAAGCAATGAGTGTGGACCTCCTGGGGGCATCTTGGAGCCGCCTCGGAGGCATGTTGGGCCGTCTTGAGGTCGTCTTGGAGCGTTTTGGAGTTATTTTGGGTCATATTGGGGACATGTTGGGCAAACTTCGAGGCCTCTTGAACCTTTTTGAGGGCCGTCTTTGGTGCAATATAGGAACGCAGTGGGCCCTGTTGATGGCCATCTTGGACGTGTTGGAGGCCACCATGGCCATCTTGAAACCGAATTCCATTCGCTTTGATGTTTTGTTTGGTTATGCCTTTGTTGTGGGTTGCGGATTCCGCCGAAGGCCATTAAGAAGACTCGACAAGAATCACAACAGGCAAAACAAAACCCACGCCAAGCACCCTTGTGCCGAGCACAGAGGGCAGCGGCTATGATGGCATTCCGACACCGTGTGTGGCTCGAGGAAGCGAGGCGCAGCGGGGACATGGTTGGAAACTTCCCAGGATATGAACTGCTTGGGACTCTCTATGTGTGGTATACTTCTGGCCTTCACGGTGCCTCTTACGAGATTATTGAGAGCTCATTGGGGGACCTTTTTGGGCTATCCTGGAGGCTATCGACTAGAAGAGAGCGGGCGCTATACGTTTGCCCCCCCAAAGGGGTGGACAATCCGCCTCTTGGTGCTCTCATACAAACATGTTGGTAGGCCCTTGGGGGACTTTGTGGGTCTCGTCGGGCCTTTCGAAGACCTCAGAGGCCAGTCGAAAGTCGAAAGGGCGAGAAGAGGATATCATCCTTGGGAGGCGCGGGGGGCACTTCAGAGCTATCCTGGAGCCCTCTTGTGGCCCTGTGGCCTCTTGGAGCCACATTGGACATACTAGAGGCGATCTGGATCTGTTTGATAGATTGAGCACTGTTGTAGCCAGTGCATCGCTGCGGGGCGGGAATTGTACGCGACCCCTCTCGCGGAGGTCATGATGTGTTGAAGACTTCATGCCCAGAGCCACTCGGGATTTCAAATCCTGGGGTCATCGCGTCAGATCCCAGGTCCTCGGTGTCCAAACTTGTTTCCACGGCCTAGCCAAGTCATATCCCAATTTCACAAACGTCTGGGTGAAGGTCGAAATGGTTTTCTTTGGCCCGCCTTCTTTATCAGCGTTTATGGCAAGTTTGTACAAAGACTCGGGAGTTGTTGATTGTTCTGCCCAGGTTGTGCGCAAAATGATTGCGTGTCGGTGTCATTGTTTGCGATGTTTTGGGTGTCAGGTGGAGGTTTTCAAATGCCGTTCGCTGAAATTATGTAAATAATTGTTTTGACAGCCTACTACTGGGGCAGGCCGAAATCCAATCTGTATGCCCCGCCTCCCTACTTCATGCTGCCAACTTGCCACGAACGGTCTGCAATCCGACCTCAATGAGGAAGCCGTTCTTGTGCTCAAGCTTGGCACGAGCAAAGGATCCTCCATGCAGATTCTTCGGCAGCACCACCCGCTGGTGCAGGAGCTGATAATGCTGGCAAGACGCAAGGAGCACCGGCTCTCGAGGAAGCGCTGCGTGGTGACCGGAAACAAGCTCGTGAGGGACCTCGGCAAACGTTACCATTACCATGATTTGCTGTCCACGAAGGAGAACGACCCAGCTTTTGAGGGGCTCAACGCGGCTACGAGACACATGGCGGATGAGCGCAGCTTGAAGAAGGTATCTTGTTTGACGAGTTTCAACGGCTTGGTTGGCACGCTGGATCTCCCAGCGCCGAGCAAGGACGTCGCAGACTTGAGGCTACTGCTGTGCCTGGACTACGTAGAGGACCCTGGTCTCCTCGGCACTCTGCTGCGGACCGCCGTCGCGTTCCAGTGGCAGGCAGTATTTTTCCTTCCCCGCTGCGCGGACCCCTTCGACCCACAGTGTATACGAGCGTCGCAGGGTGCTCTATTTGATACAAACCGCTTCGCGGCGGACACGCCGGACAGGCGCTCCGCTCCGTCCGCTCGCCGTATTGGGGTTTTTTCAGCGTCCGTCATGGGACTCCCTTCGGCCATCCTGGGGGTCTCAAATGGCCGCCTAGAGGCCTCATTGGGCTTTTTGAAAATATTGGTAATATGAAAATATGCACAAAAACACCACCACCCCCTATTCAGTTTCAAAAGTCATGAAGAAACCGTATCAAAACAACTGGAAACAGCACCCTTAACTCTGAATCACCGCTGAATGCAAAACTCTAAATTCTAAACTTCAGGCGCCGTTCTACCGGAGGAAAGCTTTAATTCGGACCCCGCCCCCACCCTGTCGGAGGCCAACACAAATGACGCCGTGAGGCCCTCTTGGGGCGCTCTTGGGCTTTCGTGGGGCCGTCTTGGGGACATAGTTGGCCCTTACTGAGGTTATCCTGGGCTATCTTATGGCCATCTTGAGGATTCGAAGGGAAGACTCGGAGGGCACTTGGAACCGTCTTGAGGCGATCTGGGGACCTCTTGGAGTCTTTCGGAGGCTACATTACGCCGTCTTGAAGTAGCATGGGCAATCTTGGAGACCATCTTGCAGCATCTGCGACCCTCATGGAGCAATACTGGGCGCTCTAACCACTCGCCTCCCCCCTCCCCTCCCCGTCCAGACCCAGGGGAGGGGGCAGGGGGAAGGAGGGGTTTGGGAAGAGGGGAGAAACAACCCGTTATCCCATCTTCGCCCAGAGGGCTGATGGGATTTTGGAGAAGCTTGCCGCAGGCGCCGATGTTTCTTCGTCAACGCAACGTGGGTGGGTCGCAGGTGCGACGCGGGTGGGTCGCCGAGTGGGTCGCGAGTGGGTCGCGGGCAGGACGACGAGAACAGGGCAATAACAAAAAAAATCGCTGCGGCACCCCGCTTAAGCCACGCGCTCAGGGACGGTCATTCTAATGTACGTATGCGCAATGGTTGGACACATGGGGTGTTGCATTATGACCTTCGCAGAAGCGTTGTCGCTCTGCACGTCGTTTCCGGCCGTTTCATCGTGTACTCGAGATTCTGAGGGGGGGCTTTTTGATGGGTTCTTCGGCACTCGGATTCTAGGGGGCACCGTTGGGGGCTCGCTTGGGTTATCAAGTCACCGTCCTGGTCCAGGTGGGTTCTCTCCTAGGCTGCCTTGGACTCGTTGGAAAGCCGTCGTGACATCGTCTTGATGGTTTTGTTTCTGGGCAGATTTGGAGCCGCTTGAAGCAATGTTGAGCCGAGAAGCCGAATGACAAAGACCATTGAACAGCCAGAAAGGTTTCGCAAAGTTCGGCTGTCTGGGACGAGTCTTGGAGCGGCTTGGAGCTCTCTTGGAGCATCTTATGGGTTCGTTGGGGCCCCTTGCGGCCTCAAGAAATCGCGCCGAGGCTCCCTGAGCCATCTTGGGGCCGTCTTCAGGAGCTTGTGGTGCCCTCTGGGGCCGTCTCGGACGCCTCTGGACATTGACAAGCTTCCAGAGAGTCCCAAAACAGGCACCAGAAGCGCACCTGAAACGTACCGGTAGGCCATCCCTCTCTCGAACATGTAACTCGGACTACAGGGGGGAGATCATCAAATAGGAGACCCTGAACAGGGTCGGCTGAGATTCCGCATTTTTTTGGAAATATGGGCGAGTTGCAGAAGCTGTGCAATCAGAAGCGCTTGCCACTGCACGTCTCCCACTCGGAAGGCGTCGACTTGGACAGCGTATCTTTCAAGGCACCGCCTCGGGGCATGGCCCTCCTGCTGCGGGAGGAGTACGGGGCCCCGTGGGGACCGCCGCGGTGGGCCGTCAAGGTGAAAGTGCCCGACCCTTGGCTTCACAGCGCAGACGGACGTCGGGATGCCGACCCTTTCGAGCCGCGTTCGCTGGATGTCCAGGTCGCTGGTGGTATCCTGATGCATCGTATCAAGCACGTGCATTATCCTCACTTGGCGCGGTCACAGTACGTGGCGTCGCCAGAGTGATGCTGGTTGTCCTGATGAAAAAGTGTCTGGAAAGGAAAGTGGGCCCATAGCAGAAAACGCACGCTAGCAGCATCGGGTCGTGGCAGTGCAGAAAAATGAGCGCAAGACAGTTCACGCATCTGGCCACGGCTTAGCCAACCGTTTCCCAGATGTTCCACGGCCGCATTACGAATGTTTTCGCTAGTGGGTGAGCACACGAGACGACATTGCAGCACCGAAAATAATGATTTCGCACCTCGAGCAGCATGTCTTTCAGTATTTGAATGTGTGGTGATCGGCTAGCTTCTTGTGACTCCAGCCCCCTTTCTGCCAGCTGCTCGGTGACCCGAAACAGCGTGTTGCACGGCCGTTCAAATCACTAAAATATTTCTGAATGTGTTCATTGGTGTGTCAGTATGTTGCGCAATCAGATGTTCCAACAAATTCAGGAATGGAGTTGATTTCGTCATGTCTCCCTCATCCTCCTTACCAACGCCTCCCTCGATTCATCACACCTACCTCTTCCTCTCCCCCCCCTTTCCCAGCGAACATTTGAGAAACCTTCAGAGCCCCCTAAGTAACACCCGCTAAAACACATTGGAATCATCTAAATCAGTATTCCTCTTCACTCCTCCTCCTCCTCCTCCTTCTCCTCCTCCTCCTTCTCCTCCTCCTCCTCCTCCTCCTCCTCCTCCTTGGCTCAAGCCATTTTGGCGCAGCCTACGTGCCGCGGCCAGGACCTAGACTGTTGTTGTGATGAGGGCCGCCCACGTGCAGACCAACGGCGAGTCAAATGGGTTTAACACCGAGCGTCCTCACAGCGACGATTCCGACAGCTTTTCGGAGTCGGATGAGGAGGTCGGCATCGGCAAGCGTGATTCTATGTTGGTCCTCTTCGTTCCCTTCCACAGCCCTGGCCGATGTTTTCTGCAATATTCCTCGCGTGCTGGTGGTGACGCTGATCGTGCTCATGATCATCTGCAGGATGGCTTTTTTTTTCCCACAGACCAGTTTACAGCAACGTACGTCGGTGGAAGCAACGACGAGATAGCCAGCACTCCCACCTTCAGCGCCTGCGTGCACTACTGCGAGAAGACGTATCCGGATCCGACTGGATTCGGAAAGGAGTCAATCGGGGGCGAGGGGTGTTGCGGAACTAATTGGAGCAAGGTTTAATTCTGCCTCTTCGAATCAGACGAGCCGTCGAAATGCACGAGGGTGACCACGGATGATATTACCGACGAGATGATGGACGAGTTGGGATACATCGTGAAGCGCAGCTTCAAGTACAAGGTGACGAATTGGCACCCGTACTTCGTCATCGGAGGCTTGGCGATCGCCATCACGCTTGGCACACAGGAGCTCCAGCCCGAGGTCGCCCTGCTCGGCGCGGTCGCCATATTCGCCGCGGCGGGGGTCGTCAGCATCAAGCAGGCCATCGCAAGCTTCGCAAGCACGAGCGTCATCGCCTTCGCGCTGCTGCTTCCCGTGGCAAAGGCCATGGAGGAGACAGGCCTGCTGGACCGGGCAGTCTTGGTGATGCTCGGGCAGCCCGACAGCTTCCCCGTCGCCCTCGTGCGGATGATGTTGCCCGTGGCGTTTCTCTCCGCTTGCTTGAGCAACACCGCGATCATAGCCATGCTGGTTCCAGAGATCATCAGCTGGTCGCGCCGGCTCGGCTGCCACCCTGCGAAATTGATGATGCCCCTGAGCTTCGCCGATGACCCTCATCGGGAGCTCCCACTGCCTCGTGGCCCTGGAGTCCGCCAGGGAAGTGTACGAGGTGAATTTCTTCTCGACGACACCGGCGGCCGCGTGGCTGATGTTGGTGACAACGATTGCCGTCCTGGCCCTGGCACCGACCAGGCTGCTGAGGCACTCGGCCGACCCCGCCAGCGAGGGGCTGCTGCGACGGGGGCGAACCTGGCGCTGAGCAGTCGGACCTCTTATGCAGCACCGTGTTCGTGGTGCAGCAAAACGGCGCGCAGGAAGGCGCAGAGGTGGACTGCGTGCTCTGCACCCTCAAGAAGTTGCCCGGCGTGCCCAGCGTGTGTTTGAAGGAGGAGGCGGGGTGCCCAGCCAA
Organism: Prorocentrum cordatum; assembly: GCA_963575745.1. Taxonomy (NCBI): domain Eukaryota; class Dinophyceae; order Prorocentrales; family Prorocentraceae; genus Prorocentrum; species Prorocentrum cordatum. The sequence continues at coordinate 98,315 of CAUYUJ010022173.1, forward strand.
GTTGCACGGCGGGGCGCTCCTGCGCTGCGAGGCGACCGCGGCGGGCGTCGTGGCCCCGCGCCAGGTCCGGGGCTTCGAGCCCCGGGCGCAGCCGCAGCTGTCGCTGCCAGGCCTCCTCCGCAAGGAGCGCTCGCTGTTCGAGTGCTCGGTGGCGGACCCCATCGCCCCTCCCAGCTCGCGAGCGGGAGCTGCGCAACGGCTTCGGCTGCGCCCTCGTCGCCTCGCGCCGCCCGGTCTCGAGGGAGATCCCTTGGGAGCGGGACGAGGGTAAGGTTCCCAGCTTCCGCCCAAGCGACGTGGTGCTCATAGAGGCCGACCATCGTTATCTCAAAGAGTTCCCTGAGCGCTGGTTCTCTGCATTCTCGGTGGCCTCCCAGATCAAAGATTCGTCTCCGCCCCGCAACAGCCGACGCCGTGAGGGCAACCGTAGTAGTGACTGGGATGCTGATCATGATTGCGTTGGTGGCTGCCGAGGTGGCCGAGCTCAGCTACGGGTGTGGCATTTTCCTGCTCCTGCTGCTCGCAATCAGGGCCATTACTCTACCAGAGCTGCACTCATCCAGCGAGGGGTCCGTGATTTTCACGACCGTCGGCGCGACTGGCATATCGAACGCGATGAAGAGCACTGGAGTCGCCAACTTGATTGCCGACGTTATGATGAGTGGGTTCCAGCAGCTTGGCTTCTTCGGCCTCTGCGCCTCCGTCTGCATCGTTTCGGGTTCCCTCAGCATGTGGATTAGCAACTCGGCCAATGTTTCAATCGTTGGGAGCTTGATCGTTTCCATGGTCTCCAACCTGCAGACGGAGGGGGCAGACAACATTCTTGCACTCGCTGCCGCTTTCACATGGATCCTCATCTGTGTAGCAGGGTCCTGCTTCACCACTCCCCTGGGCTACCAGACGAAGGTCATTGTGATGCCCGACGGCAAGTACACGTTCTCTGATTTCGTTGTTTTCGAAGGGCCGATCACTCTCATCCATTGTGCAGCATGCATATTTGTGGTTCCCCATGCTTGCCATGCGGCTGATCCCGTGAATTCGCAGGAGTCATGCTCGTGTGGTTTAGATCGGACCGGCTGGAGCGACAACCATGGCTATTCTGCCACAAGTTCTTGGTGATACATTGCGGCTAAGGCATCTCAACGCGCAGGTGACCTTGTTGCCTGGTCCTTTGCAAGCGCCCTAGGTCCAGATGCAGCGAATGTGCGTGTTGTTCCCCGCCCGCCTTCCTGAGCCGTCACGTCGTCCTCCTTCTCCTCTCATCGTTCGCCCCTGAGCTCATCGCGTGCGATCGATCCGCCCCGCGGCCATGCAGTTCAGAGGTCTCTCGTTTGATCCTGCCCCGGACGAGCTGGGCCGACTGGCTGTCCACGGGGCCTGGCAGCTTGGCTTCGATTTGCGTGTGAGTCCGCTCTTGCTCCTCCTCCTCCTCATCCTCCTCCTCCTCTAACTACCCCCTCGTTCTCCTTCCCTGTCCGCCCCACAGCCCCCGAGTAGAGGGGGCCCGTGGTTCGCTCCAGCCAACGTGCTCCCAAACACCAGCGAGAACTGACAGCCGCGGCCCGCCCGCTGCACAGCGTCCTGCCCGCCTGTTGGGGCCCGCCCTCGCGCCCGTCAGGGCGTGCCCGCCCCTGCCCGCCCGCTGGGGTCGGCCTGCCCGCTCGCGCGAAAGTTCCTCCGACGCGA
>CAUYUJ010022173.1:110000-115000 GCA_963575745.1 Prorocentrum cordatum
TGCCAGAGTCATCAGAATCCCATGAGGATCCAGGAGCCCACCCGGAGAATCAACCGTTTTCCCAGAGACTCCATGTTTTCCCATAAAACAAACCTCTCGCCCACCCCCTTCCACCCACTGTCGAAACGCCGAAAAAGAAAACGTTCACGAACGGGTCCACGGCTGGCCGGTTCGCCAGCGAATGTGTCATCGGCCAGCGAATTGGTCCGTCGGTGAAGTGGTGTTCGGCGATTTGTTTTTTTGCGAACCAGTCCGCTCGCGAACAGATTTGTCGCGAACCGATTCAGGCGAATTGGTTTTTCTGTTGACAAGTCCCGTGCGAAAAACAGCTTTTGAGGCCTATCTTTGGAGGGTCTTGTGCCAGAACGAGGAGAGTGGGCCAAATCATCAATGAGTTTTGCGCGACTGTGCAATCAGAATGCTTCCATTGGAAGTGCAGGTTCAGCACACGCACATCGCAGATTTCGGGACGGTTGACGTTAAATTTAAACAGGCCAAGCACAGAGGTACAGGCTGCGATCGATCATGTCGTTACTTCGCTTTCGTTTGCTTTGAGGCCTCTAGCCTGCAATTAGCGGCGTGGTGTTTTGCGTACCATTGCTTAGCATTGATTTGTTTCTTGCAGTATATTATGTGTGATGAGTTGTTTGGATTTGTGTGCGTGTGTGCATCTCTGTTTTCTGATTTTCGCGAAGTGTCGATGTAGGTTGTTATTACGTTTGCGTTTGCGCTCGTATTTGTTATTAGTCGTGCTTCCTGATGTTGCGCCGCAATGCACTGCTGTGTCATGCTGGGCTTCGCTGAGCAATGGCGTTGCATTGCGCCCGTGTTTTTTTCAGCTGCAAGTCATCTTGAGATATGTGCGTGTTTGAGGCGGGGGGCGTTTTGTCCGTTTGTGCGAATAAACTCAGCGTTGGGACCCCGTCGCCGTCTTTATTTGCGCAATAAACAAATGACAAGACAGAATCGGGAGAGATGGGCGCGAGTCGTGCTGCGCCATATTGTATTTGGCTGGTATCACCGTGTAGCGATGTGTAAGACAGGGGGTGTGTTGTGCTCAACCTTGGCTGTATATTGTCTGGCGTATAATAGTGGTTTGTACTACTCTTCATTGTCTCACCTGATTTGGCGAAGGCAAGTCTGTCCTGGGACTCGTCTTTTACAGACGTGATGCGTTTATGTTTCGTACGCGTCCGCTTTTCGCATGGATGTTCCGCGCGCTTGTGTTGTTGTGATAAAGTGGTGTGTTGTCGTGAAGGGCTTGTGTAATGTTCCTTGCTGCGTCGGCGCACCGTGGCATGACATGGTAAAACATGTCGCCCGCCAAGGCTCTGAGGTGTCTTGACGTCTGCGTGCAAGGGTGATATGATCTCACGATTGTCCTGTGCCTGTGTCGTTGTGCTGATCTTCTGATCACGCTGCACCGCTGTGTTGTTCTTCGCTCTGCTGCGCAGAGGTTGTGCCTTTCGCCCGCTGCTTTCACCTGGAACGAAATCTTTTTGAGTGAAGGTGGGACGGGGGGCGGCGGGCGGCGGGGGGGGGGCGAGGTGGCTTCCCAGGGCACAGCAGTGGGCCCCAGTCGCCACCACCCGCTCTTACAAAACCCTATTCGGGAAGAGGGACGCGGAGCGTGCTACTCTATGTTATGCTGCGCTGCCGCAGCCCTCCACGCCAGCTGTTTGTGTTTTGGGAAGGCCTTACGGTTGGCGACGCCGACCCTGAAGGGTGACGACGACCCCGACGGCAGCGTCGGTGGCGACGACGTCGTCGACGTGGGGCAGAGGCCTCAGTGGTGCTTCGTGGGGCCGTCTTGTCGGAGCGCGCTCGTGGGCCTCTGGGAGGCCGTGTTAGAGGCCTCCTCCTCCTGCTCCTTCTTCCTCCTCCCTCCTCCTCCCTCCTCCCTCCTCCTCCCTCCTCCTCCCTCCTCCCTCCTCCTCCCTCCTCTTCCCTCCTCCTCCCTCCTCCTCCTCCTCCTCTTGGGGCCTCTTGGGGCCTCCTGAAAGCTGCTCGGGCCCAAGGGCTCGAAATGTTCGTTCTGGACATCTCCTGGGGGTCTCTTGTGCCGATCTTGGTGGCATCTTGTCAAGCAGTGGCGAAGCGTCCTGGCTCGCGTATAGCCCTACCAAACAATGTTCTAAGAACCTTTTTGTTGTGGTTTCCACGAAATGTTCTTAGAACATGTATGGCAGAGTCTGTCATGTTGTATCACTTCGGGTTTATGTTCTAAGAACAGTGGTTTTTGTTCTTAGAACATTTTTGGGTTCTAATCAAGGGCAGAAAAAAACGCCCCTACCCTGGTTTACGAGGCGCTGTGCGCTGAAACTCCTGTGGGCTGACAGGGTAAACCCTGCGTGATGTGCCGCGTCCTGGCGGCTTTAGGCTGTGGGGGTTCCCAGGAGGTCTACAGACCACGCACTCATAACCCAGGGTAGGGTCGTTTTTTCATCCCTCAATCTAAGAACATTTCGTTATAGGACTGTAGGAATGCCGGGACGGTCTGTCCCTGCTCAATCTTGGGCCGTCGTGGGGCATCGGGAGACCGAAAATGCGAGAACGCCAGAATCTCCCAAAGACCCTAAAGAAAAGAATCGAGTTGTGCATGTTGGGGGCCCTCTTGGTGTGCTCTTGGAGGCCCCTGTGAGCGTCTTGGAAGCCGCTTGGGCTGTTAGGACACCCTCTCTGGCGTTTTGTACCGATGGTTCGGCGATTCGCGGGCCTCTCGGACGGTCTTGGAGGCCTCTTGGGTTGTCTTGGGGCTTTTTGAGCCCCACGTCTCCCCAGGGGAGGATAGTATTCTGACCAGGGACCCCCCCCTGGACTACCCCCCAACCAGGGGGGGAAGGGATCAAAGGGAAGGGGCGCCCCTTCGACTCAACTACGACGTTGCTCGATATCGCTTTAGTTCCCTACCTAGGCTCTGCCTAGAAGGGTTCTTACTCTCTGGGCTTAAAGGGGCCGGGCAGTGGAAAGCGCCCCAGGCGGTTCCCCCAGTATCCGCCCCGCGGTTCCCCCAGTTACTTCCTTAGTTTAGCGTTGCTTATCTCATCTTAGCTTAGCATAGCTTAACTTAGCTTAGATTAGCTTAGCCTAGCCTAGCTTAGTTTAGTTTAGCCTAGCCTAGCGTAGCTTAGCTCAGCTTAGTTTAGCGCAGCGCAGCATTAACATAGCATAGCATATCATAGCATAGCATAGCGCAGCATAGCATAGCGCAGCATAGCATTGCATTGCATAACACAGCATAGCATGTCATCGCTTAGTTTAGCATAGCACAGCGCAGCATATCATAGCATAGTAGAGCATAGCATAGCATAGCGCAGCATAGCATAGCATAGCATAGCATAGCGCAGCATAGCATAGCATATCATAGCATAGTCTAGCATTGCATAGCATAGCGCAGCATAACATAGCATAGCATAGCATAGCGCAGTATAGTATAGCATAGCATAGCGCAGCATAGGATAGCATAGCCTAGCATAACATAGCGCAGCCTAGCATATCCTAGCCTAGCATAGCATAGCGCAGTATAGCGCAGCATAGCATAGCATAGCATGGTATGGCAGAGCATAGCAGAGCATAGCGCAACATAGCATAGCATAGCATAGCATAGCATCAAAGCAATGGCAAAGCAACAGCAGCGCCTGGGACCCTCCAACTCCTAGGTAGGGTCGCTCTGGGATAATTTCGCTTTGGCTGGCTCGCTTGAAGAGGAGGGCTCAGTGAAAGGAGTGGGGAGCGACGACGGGCCTAGGGAAAGGTGGGTCAAGCGCGACGACGACGACGACGACGCCGAGTCAAACAGAGCAGCGTCGTCCATGCGCCGACAGGGTCGGCGGATTTTGAATGCTCTCTCTTTCAGTCTACCTGCGTCCGTCTCTCTCTCTCTCTCTCTCTGTCTGTGTCGGTCTGTCTCTCCTACTCTGTCTTATCTGTTCGTCCCATCCACGTGGCCTGCAAGTGCAGCCTCGCCAGCCGAGTCGGTTCTGTCCGTTCCAGCGCACGGCCGTTGTCGCTTCCGTGTGCTGCAGGCCTGCGAGGATTTGGGCTTCATGGCGCGCCGCGGGCGCCAGGGAGGCCGCAGTCCCTGCCGGCCAGCAGTCGGGGTGTCGCGTGCTGCAGGCCCGGCTTCCATCGCCCCCTCGCCTGCCGTCGTGCGCCGCTGAAGCGGGGGGGGCAGGCAACGGAGCTGCGTGGCCTGCGGGAGGCGCCCTCGCCCCCCAGGGGCAAAACAAGGTGCCCCGCGGTGGTTTCCTGCCGCCTCCTGGGCACGAGCCTGGGCGCTGCTGCTGTTTTTCGTTCGCGTGCTTGTTCCTTCGTCCGCTGCAGGGTCGTCCTGCGCGCAGAGCGTCGTGTGAGCTGCAGCACAGCATGCCGGCTGCAGTTGGTAACACTTCGGGGGCGGAAAAGAGGGGGGTGATGACTGGGGGGGGTGGATATCATGGCGCGGGCCATGATATCTCCGCAAATTTAATGGCGCCTCTTCTTGTTTCATTACGTCCCAGGCCCCCCCGCTGGGCCGCGCACATGCCGCCGGTCATGATTTGCACCCCCTCCCTCTTGGACACCCCCCTCTTGGCCGCTCCCGAACAGCATGCCGGCTGCAGTTGGTAACATTAGCAACGGGGCCCCCCTTTTCTCCCAGCGCTTGCGTTGCGTTCGAGGGTATGGTTGGGTGCGGGCGCCAGTGGGGCGAGTCTTGTCCACGCGCGACTGGGTACGCTCGCGGCTCGCATCGGTTGTCTCCCTCGCTATCCGATGGTGCCGTCTCTCTCGTTCTCTTTCTCTCTCTGTCTCTCTGTCTCTCTTTCCATGGCCTTGCCGCAGCCCTGCGGCTGGAGCTGGCGGGAGGTGGCTCCATGCTGCCCCTGCTGTTTGGTGGGGACATCGCGGGGCTGCGCGGCGGCGATCAGTCGCGACGGGGCTGCGGCGGGCAAAGGTCTGGCGCAAGGTAAATTCTGTATTTGTTCGTTCCTGTTGAATTTTCAATTCTGACGACTGTTTGC
>CAUYUJ010022173.1:120000-127701 GCA_963575745.1 Prorocentrum cordatum
CACAGCCCGCATAGGCGCCAAGCGCGCCCACAGAGAGCCGAGCGCCCTGTCCAATGAGGCCCTCCGGCACAGCCCACAGAAGCCCAAACCCCCGCCCCAAGCGCCAACGGAGGCCCCAACGCGCTGCCCACGGAGGCCCCCTGTCCCACAGAGGCCCCGAGCGCGCCAACTGAAGCCCCCGCGCGCTACCCACTGAGGCCCTCGGGCACAGCCCACAGGCTCCCGCGCGCTACCCACTGAGGCCCCCGACGCAGCCCACAGGCTGTGAGCGCGCCCACAGAAGCCCCAGCGCGTTGCCAACGAAGGTCTTTCATACAGAGGCCCCACACGCGCCCGCAGAGACTCCTGCCTACAGGCACCCGGCGCGCCGAGGCCCCCGCACGCTGCCCTGCCCACAGGCCGCAGCCCACAGACCCGAGGCGCGCCCACGGAGGCTTCCGACACAGCCCACAGGAGGCCCCAGCGCGCTGACCGCCAAGGCCCCCGACGCAGCCCACAGGTCCCAGCGCGCTGCCCACTTTGAGGCCCCCCAACACAGCCCGCAGAGCCCCGGGCGCGCCCACCGGCCCCTGACGCAGCCCACAGGCTCTTGCCGCGGGGACTCGCCAGGTTGGGTCTCGATCCTGTTGACCGGGATATGCACGTGGACACGGCGGCACCCTTCAACGAACAGCGCCAGGCAGCAGCTAACAACCGCCCCCGCCGCCCGAGGCACCACACCGCCAGCCAGACCTGGATCTTCTTGACACCACCACCCCCGGCGCCCGATCCTGCCCAACAGTGACGGGTTCGTGCTCGCGTCCGGGTGCCTTGTCCGGTTCCTTGGCGCCCGCGCGACGCTGCGTCCTCTTTCCCAACGGCCGGGGAAGGCCACCAAAGCGCGCGCCCGCGCCCGAACGAGCACGCCGCTGGACAGCCCCTGGGGCCCCACCAGTTCTCCCCAAGCATCCGCCAGAGTGGTTGGAGCAGTGATCGGTCTGCCAGCGATTCTTGTCGACTCTTCGGCGGCCTCTGCCGCGCTGCCACCGCCGGCGGCCAACCAGGGAAGGCGGGCACGCGGGCCCCCGACCCCTCCGGGGAGCCCTTTTCCAAGCGCCACGCCCCGAAGAGCCCCCGGGACCTTTTTTGGGCACGATGCCCACCCAGCGCTGACGGCGGCCCGAGCTTGCGCGATTACACCGAGTCAGCGTGGACTGCGCTTGCGATGCTCCGTACGTGCGTCCTCCACCCTCGGCGGCCTGAGCATCAGGGCGACAGGCGCAGCGCGGAGCGAACGCCCCTGCGGGCCGAGGCCGTCGAGGCTCGCGCGGCCAAGCCCCCAACGAGCAGCGAGGTGCGCGCGGCTTTCCGCGGACACCCCGTACTCCAAGAGCTTCGGGAGTCTGGCCAGCGCCCCGCCTGGGGACATCACTCCCGACGACGTCGAACGGACGCGCTGGCAGCACCCGCGCGGCTGCTGGCCTGCAAGCGGACGGGGACGCGGCGCAGAGGGAAGCACAGGCCTCCCTCCGAGTGTCGACTGCCGGGCCAGCGGGCTTCTGACCTCCTCAACATAAGACGCTCTGCCCAACGCCGCCCAGAGGGGCGAGGTCACACACCAGCTCCCCCTCGTAAACCCTTGCGCCAGGGGGCAGGCCCTGCCTGCCGCGTGCAAGGACTTCGCGGGCGCCGGCCCTGCCGAAGAAGGATCGGGGCTTGCGCCCAGTCGCGCTAGGGCGACGAGGTTTGTAAAGCTGGGCTTGTCCAACGTTTTTCCACGCCTTGGACAGGGGGCTCTACTCCGCGCGGCCCGCGAACTATTTTCTTTGAGCCGATTCGCGCCCCTTCCACCTGCCAGGCAAACACGTTGCTCCGAGAGCGGGGTGCCGCAGGGTGGTCCCCTGGGGCCCGTGCTTTTTTGCTGCCACGGGGGCCGCGGCGGCAGCAGACACACCCCAGCTTGCCCCGCAGCCGCAAACTGCTGGTTCGCCTGGCCAGAGCTGCTTGGGGAAGCCGAGCGGAGCTCCGAGCCTTGAGCCCCGCTTTGGGCGCAGCCGGCGCGACGGCGAGAGGCCAGGAGCAGCCCCGGCGGAGCCCAGGGCGGCCAAAAATCCTTTGCTCCACAGCGCGCCGCCGAGGCGCACCTCCGCGCAAAGCGCCATGGTGCCAACGGCGTCGTCGATGTGAACTATGTGTCTTTGGACGACAGCTGCCTCGCGGGCGACGCGCCGACCGCCGCGCGCCTCCCCGGCTGGCTGGAGGCGAAACTCGCCATGGTGGATGTCCATCGGAGCACTGGCCTGGGTACGTGCGAGGTGGCTCCCGCTGGCGGAGGCGCTTCTGACGTGCCACAGAACAGCTCCCCACCGAGCGTCCGCCTCCGCACCAATCGCCAATCGCCTAATCGAGCTGCGCGGCGCGTTCACGAGAGACGCGGACTTTTCTGCGCGGAGCACCCATTGCAACGATTCGCGAGCGCCGCCGCGCTGATGGAAGTGTTGAGGGAGCTTGACGAGCGCACGTTGAGTTAGGCTACCCCGCGCGCGCAGAGCAGCAGATACATCAGCCCACGCTCATCAAGGGGGGTCTTGGCTTGGCTTCTGCCGCGAGACACGCCTCCGCCCGTTTCCTCGCTTCTGGAGCAACGCACGCCGACCTCGTCTGGCAGGTTTTTCCCCAGCTACTCCAACAGCACTGACCGCGACGGGAGTAGCCAGGCGGCCGCAGTGCAGGCCCACAACGCTGTCGCACGGAATGCCGACGGGGTGCTTCTGGCTCGCGCACAGCACGGCGACCAGAAGGCGCTCTCTGCCGCGGAGAACAACGCCACGCTCGACGGGCTTCTGACGAGGCCCCCCTGGGCGAGCACCTCTCCCTGGCGCAGGTCCCAGGAGCTGCTGCGCGGCTACAGGCGCTGCCCCGCGATGCCACTGGCATCGCGCCCCGGCGCGGCCTCAGGCAGATCGACCGGCAGCTGCGAGGCCACTTCCTGCAGGATGTGTGTTGTCAGATAGAATATACTTGTTCCCGGCCCCCCCCCACACACACACCACACACACACACACACACACACACACACACACACACACACACACACCACACACACCACACACACCACACTCACACACACACACACACACACACACACCGACACACCGACACACCGACACACCGACACACCTACACACACGCCCTTAAGTTGCCATGTCGCGGTCTCCAGGGGTGGCGCCGTGTGTAGACTGAGCTCGCGCGTTACGCATGCGTGTCCGTCTGAAGTCCTTCTGGGCTTAGTCGTGTCTGCACATCCCCGTTTGGTTCCACACATCGACCCCAGGCCAGGCTCAAGGGACTTAGTGGCCAGCACCACCACCACGCGCGCGCGTCGGGAGCTCGCGCGCGATGGCGCCCTCTTTCGGGCACGCTGGCGGGCACTTGCAAGCCGACTTGCTGCACGGCCGCGCTGGGGAAGCAGCGGCACTGCAGCACCAGGGGAGGCAAAGCGCAAGCAGAGCCAGCAAGGCCACGGTAGGCGCCGAGGACGAGGAAGCAGCGCGGCAGGAACCAGGGCGCCGGAAGGCGGCGCAGGAGGAGACGGAGGGCACCTGAGCGCGCAGACGAGGCCGGGCGAAAGAGGCGAGCGAAAACGCCCAAGGAGGCAGAGGAGCCTGGGCGCCAGGAAGAGGAGGCTGAAGAGGGCGACGAGAAGAGAACTGAGGCTGAGAAGGAAGGACAAGGGAGGCGCGCCGGAACGCCTGAGGAGGCAGAGAAGGGCGGGCGCGAGGACGAGGACGAGGACGAGGAGGCCGAAGAAGGCGACGAGACGGCGCAGACGCGACCGAGGGGCAGCAGGGGCGGCAGAGGCAGGCAGGCCTTGGCGAGCTGAAGGAGCCAGCCCCTGGGGACCCAGGGCCGCCCCCAGGCCTCCTGGACGCGCGTGCAGCGCAGGCCCAGGAGGAGGGCTCGAGGGGGCCAGGAGGAGCGACGCTGGCAGTGGCAGCAGCTCCAACAGGAAGGCTCCGGTGGCAGGCCGCCGACAGCGAGAAGACAAAGGAGCACCAGGGAAGCAGAGGACGAGGAGGAGAGGCAGGGGTACGAGGAGGAGAAGAATGCGGCAGCAGCGCCGCCAGGCCAGCAGGAGACGCAACAAGGCGCAGACGAGAGAGGCAGGGCTCCGCGCGGACCAGCCTACACGCGCAGGAACACGCGCCGACGCCACAGACGGGGGGCCAGGCAGCATGTAGCGGCAGGCTTCGAAGCCGCGCTGGGAGAGCACGGCGCGCTCCTGGAGCGGGAGACCGCCTTTCAACGGCGGCGAGGCTTTCTCATCGAGAGGTTCCAGAGGCGCTGGCTGCAGGCCGCGCTCCAGAGGAGGGCGCTCGAGGCAGAGGGGGCCGAGGAGGCGCCGCAGCGGCCGCAGCACCCGCAGCGACAGCCACCGCAGCTCCAGCAGCAGGCCAAACGCGAGGTGGCGCAGCAGGCCGAGGAGAGACGCCGCAGCAACGCAGGGCCAGGCATGCAGCGGCTCACGCCCGCGGGCTGGCGGTCACGCTACGGCCAACCCTTACCACGACCACACACCAAGGCAGAGGCGAGAGCAGAAATGGCGCGAGCAGGGCTCCTAAGGAGCATGCCTGCCATCGCGAGGCAGCCGGGCGGCCCAGCCACTGGACGAAGAGGACGAAGTACAGCCACCGAAGAGGGCCAACATTTGCCACGGCGACCAGAGCCACAGCTTCAGCAGCACCGCCGACCACCGCAGGGGCGACCGCAGCAGCAACAACGCCGAGAACGGCGGCGGCAGCAGCGCCAGGAGCGGCGAGAAGTTGCAGCGGACGACCGCGGCCAGCAGCAGCACCACGAGCAACACAGCGGCGGCGACCAGCAGCCCCAAGAGCAGCAAGCACAGCCAGCAACACCACAGCGACCACTGGGGAAAAGCCCACAAGACCAGCAACACCACGCCAGCAGCACACAGCACCAAGACCAGCACCACGGCGACGATAATGACCAGCACCACAGCAACGACCAACACCACAGCACGCACCCAACGACCAGCACCTTAGCACGCACCCACAGCGACCAGCAGCAGCAGCAGCAGCAGCAGCAGCAGCAGCAGCACACAGCACCACAGCGACCAACACCAACGACCAGCACCACAGCACGCACCAAACGACCAGCGCCACAGCACGCACCCAACGACCAGCACCACAGTGACGATCAGCACCACCACAGCACCACAGCACGCAGCCAACGACTGCGGACGGCAGCCCCCCGGCAGCAGCAGCAGCAGGAGCAGCAGCTGCAGCATCTGCAGCAGCAGCAGCTGCAGGCACCGCGGCAGCGGCCAGGACGACAGCAGCCAGCAGGGCCCTCCGCCACCCCAGACGGCCATTCCAGGCGTCTAACCGCCAGCCCCCCCAGCCCTTCCGAGGGAGGGGGCTGGCGTCAGCTGCAGCCCGTGCCCCCCAGGGGAAGAGCCCCATTCCCACGGTAGGACTCCCATGGGGCCAGTTCCCCATCAGGGTTCGCGCGGCTCTGCTGCGGTCCCCAGTGGCGCCCCAGCTTGCGCAGCAAGCCCACAGGAGCAACGCGACAACAACTTCGACCACAAGAGGCGGTACGACTCCCAACAGTGGCGCCGCGAGCAGCAGCACAACGACGACGACCAGCAGCATCACCACGACGACGACAAGCAGCAACATCAGCAGCAACACCACCACGACAACCATCACCAGCGGCAGCGTCGCCACCGCGACCAGCTGCAGCGGCACCACCACGACGACCAGCAGCAGCAGCACCACCACCACCACGACGACCACCACCAGCACCAGCAGCAGCAGCAGCAGCAGCAGCAGCAGCAGCATGGCAACCACCACGACGACACCCTGCGACAGCGACCAGCAGAAACACCAACGCCACCGCCACGACAGCGACCAGCGGCAGCACCGCAACAGCGACCGGCAGCGCCGCCACCAGCACCAGCGCCAGCACAAGCACCGCCACCACCACGACAGGAGCAGCGCGCACTGGCGAGGAGTCCGCGGGAGGCGCGCTACGGCTACCGCGGACAACGGGTCGGCGAAGCCAGCCACCCAGGCCCCCCCGGGCCAGCCGACGAGCCGCCGGGCACACTTGAACGCAGATCGGGGGGCCAGCGCTCGCGGAGACGCCGCCGCACATGCTGTCGGCGCCAGAACGGTTCGCCACGCCAGAATCGCGAGCAGGCGGGCGGTCGGCCTCACCACCGCCACCGCCACCACAGCTGAGCCACTTCGAAAGCGTTTTCGGCGCGATTCCTGCAGGTCCTCCCGGGCCAGAAGGGAGGCGGCGGTACTTCTCGGGCCTCTTTCGGCCGCCAGCAGCCAGGCGCCCCGCGGGGGAGGCAGCAGAACGCGAGCCAGCCGACGAGCAGTCGCCGCCGCAGCAACAGCAGGGGCCGGAGCCAGACGCCGGAGCTCCTTGCTGGATTTGCCAGGGACCGCTCGACGGCTCGCGGGTGCAATGGCCAGACTGCGGCCACGTCCCACGCTACTTCCACGCGGCCTGCCTGGCCAGGTTCCGCCCCCTCCGCCGGGGTCTCGCCCACCTGCGGAATTCGCGCGGGGATCCCAGCCGGGTAGATGGCGCGGCGTGCCCGCCATGCAACCACCGGTGGGGGGATGGCCCGACCTCCGCCGCGCGGCTTGCGGAGCTGACAGAACACCTGCAGCGTGGCGACGGGCCCCCTTCCCGGGGGCGCCGGTGTCTGGCTTGCCGAAGACTCGCAGGCGACCCGCGCAGCGACGAGGACCGCGCGAACCAGTGCGCGGGAGGGCCCCGCGTACTCCCAGACGGGCCAGCGCCGCACGCGATCGCCATGTGCCCGCGCCACCCGCGCCAACCCTTGCGCTGGTGACACTCGCGAGGGCCTGGAGGGCTAGCCGGCAGCTGGGAGTGCCCCGCCTGCGATGTCGCCCTGCTGGGCCGCGACGTCCCGCCGCCACAGGGCGCGAGGCCGCTGCTGCGCACCTGCGGCCGGCCGGGGCAGGTCGAGCGGGTCGCCCGGGCGAGCGGGGTCGCAGGAGGGCTTTGGAGGTGGCAGGCAGAGTGGCTTTGCCAGGGCTGCGCCGCAACAGCATTGCCCCAGCCAGACGCCGCAGGGCCCGAACGGCAGCCAGAGCCAGGAGCAGGCAGGCGGCGGCCCAGAGCCAGCGCCGGCGGGGCCAACGCCTGCAGCCGCAGAGGCCGCCGAGCCCGCACTGCCGCCAGAACAAGGAGGGGGCGGAGGAGCCCCGGAGCCAGCGGAGCCAGCCGCCACGAGACCACCCCAGCGCAGTCCAGTCCCAGGATGGCCGCCGCCGGCAGTGCCCATCCAAGCAAACACGAACTCGGCGGTTTATGCGCCGCTCCTGCTGGCAGCAGCCGGCCTCCTGGCACCGGCCGAAGCAGTGCAATGGGGCGCGCGCCCCCTGACACAAACCTGGTGGCTACCAACGGTAGCGGCGCTGGAGCAAGCCGAACCAGCGCCATCCGAGGACTTCGCGCAAGGCCTCGAAAACATGGGCGCCCGCCCCGGCGAAGTGCACGCCGTGATAGCAGCAGGCAGCGGCAATCGCCGCCCAGGACACGCGCACTTGGCCCCAGCGGTCAAAGCTGCGGCCGCCGCGAGAATGGCTACATACCGCCCCTCATGCAGGACCTGCTGCTTCAGACGTCCGGCGGCCTGGTGCTCGCGAGGGGTGT
>CAUYUJ010022174.1:0-19279 GCA_963575745.1 Prorocentrum cordatum
GCCCAAAGCAGTTCGAGACTGTCCGCGAAGGTCCTCACCTCCTCCAGGCTTGGCTAGAAAAGAAAACAGCTCGCGTCTCTGGGAGTCGATCCTTGCTAGTTGGGCTCGCAACTCCACAATATTGCGGAATATCGCGTTCCGAACCTCGACATGCAGAGAAGAAGGCTGGCCCACTGCATCCTCGGGCGTAGTCGCGGAAGCAGGCTCTTCCATCGACGGAAAAGCTGAAATCTCAAGAGAAGCAGCGAGGGAGGAAGAAGCCTGCTCAGCCATATCAACATGGTTCTCCCTGTCGTCGCCACGGGCTTGTTCGTGAGGCGGCGGCGAGGTCAGAGTGGCAACGCCTACGGAAGAAAGAACGGCCTCAACACATACATGATGCCGAACGGCGTCGTCAGAAACAGTACCACCACCGAGGGCCTCCGCAGTGTCAGCACCGTCTCCACGGAAGTCGCCACCAGCACGAAGGTCAACAGCAGCACGATGAACCTCGTCTCCACTACGGTCGAATCCAGCACCTCCACGAAGATCGGACCCCACACGATCGTCAGCACCTCGAAGAAGGGCATCATCATCACGATGTTCAGCAGTAGCACGTTGACCGCCGTCACCAGGGAGGTCGGCACCAGAACCTTCCCGAAGTACGGCATAAGCGCGAACTTCAGCAAGATCACGATCGGCAGCAGCTCCACGAAGTTCGGCTCCGGCACAGAAATCTGGTCCACGAGAGTTGGCCCTAGTACGATGAACACCATCCGCACCATCGTCGTCACTAGCACGACAGTCGGCAGCAGCACGATGAGAGTCGTCTCCTCGACGGACGGCACCAGCACCTCCACGAAGATCATACCAAGCCCGATCGTCTGCACCTCCAAGAAGGTCGTCACCAGCACCACGGTCAGAAGGGAGAGCACGAAGATCGATAGCACGAACATCATCTCGAACACCAGCATCTTCTTCAACCTGGCAATCAGCCCCGGAACCTTCATCAGGAGCACCATCACCGTGAATAGCAGCTGCAGGAAGGACTCCGCGAGGACCGTTTCCGCCACTAGGATCAGCCCCTGGATGACCCCGACGATCGAGAGCAGCGAAAACCCAAACAGCAGGATCGGCAACTCCAGGAAGGTCATCACCACCATCAGGAGCATGGGGAGGAACATCCACAGCAGCATGAGCAGGAAGGGGTACCGCAACAATACTGAAGTGCGAGACACCCCTGGAGTCCCTGTGGCCATGGTCGACAACAATCGCACTGTCGAGGTCTCCCAAAATCCTGCGCAGCATGCCGACGATCAGGCCGTTGCGGACCGCAGGGGGGTACATCGGCAGCAGATCGACTTGTACGACCAGCTTGTCCTGGCAGGTGTGCACACACGAGCGGAAGCTTGCCGCCCGGCCTCAAGTTCCATGATCGCCCACGCGAGGCGCGCGGCAGAGACCGTGGCACAGGATCGCAGTGGCCAAGAACCGAGAGAAGACAGACGCAGGGGGGCCGCAAGAGCAGCCCTGTGGCCACACCTCAAGCATGTGCTTGAGCCAAAATGGCTGTGATGCTGCTGATGATGATGATGCTGATGATGATGCTGATGATTATAAAGATGAGGATGGTGAAGAGGAGGAAAAGGAGACGGAAAAGGGAGTAAGAGAGAAACGAAGATGAGGAAAGGGGGAAGAGATGACGGAGGCGGAGGAGACAACGGAGAACCAGATAACGGAGAGGGAGAGAGAACGGAGGAGGAGGCGGCGGACGAAGACGGGGGAGAGGATGAGGAACGGGAGGAGGAGAGACGGGAGGAGGAACATAGGAAGAGGAGGAGGAGGAGGAGAGCGGATAGGAAGAGGGAGCAGGGGAGAAGCAGAGAAGGGGGGGGCGGGGACAATCGGAGAGATCAGCGCCGTTTTGGGGGGGAGCGCCGCGCTCCTCGACGCGCGGCGCCAGGAACGGCGCGCGGCGACACCGAGGCGCGCGCGCAGGGAGCCCCGCGCTCATGCTCCTCCTCCTCCTCCTCTTGATCCTCGTCTTGATCCTCCTCTTGATCCTCCTCTTGATCCTCCTCCTCCTCTCTCGCCTCCTCCTCCTCCTGATTCTCCTCTTGGTCCTCCTCTTCCTCCTCCTCCTCCTCCGCCTCCGCCTCCTCCTCCTCCTCCTCCCGCCGCCAGCCGCGGGGGCTCCGCCAGGCGCGGACTCTGGGACCCGCGACTGGACGGCAGGACGGGGGCCCCCGAGCCGCGCAGCCCACCCCTTCCGCCGCGGCTCCGTCGCAGGGAAGGGGCGGCCGATGGGGTTGGGGGGCAGGAGCTTAGTGGGCCCTGGAAACCTCAGGGCCGTTTTTTTACCGGTTCCGTTTTGCCATTTTTTTGTTGGTTCCGACGCCGTTTTTGTTACCGGTTCCGTCGCCGTTGTTTGACCAATTCCGGCTCCGGCTCCAATCCTGGAACCGTTTTTTTGCCGTTTCCGGTCGCCGTTTTTTGCCGTTTCCATTCTCAAGGGACATTTTTTTGGAAACGGTGAAAAAACGGCCCTACCGTTTCCGGGGCCCACAAAGGGCAGGAGGTGGCGCAGGAGGGAGGAAGGTGGGAAGGAGAAGGGAATAGCAGGAAGGTGGGGAGGAGAAGGGGGAGGACAATGGTGACGACAAGGATGGAGAGGGAGGAGGAGGAGAGGGGGCAGGCGAAGCGCGGAGGGAAGGAGGAAGGAGGGAGGAGGAACAGTTATGGTTCGGCGGATTTCTTCCGCGTTCTGCGTTCTTCCAGCAGCAGGGGAGAATGGGGATGGAAGGCGAGAGTGGTGAGGATGCGGAGTAGCAGTGTAGTAGACGAGGTCGACGAAATCGTGTTTGTCATGCGCATGCTGGTTCGAAAAGCCAGGGTTCTCCGGAGCCGCTTTGGATATTGGCACCAAGATCGGCAACTCGACGCGCTCCCGAAGCGAGCCTGCGCGAACGGATTGAACTTCCCTGCCGACCATCCTGGCAGAGCGATGTGCGGGTCTGCGACCTGGCACGCTGGGAATGAGCTCCAGCAGCGCTGGCAGCCACGCGAGGAGCGCGACATGTGGTGCCCGCGAGTTGGCACGCCGGGACTGAGCTTTCTGGCGCCAGCGCCGGCCACGCGAGCTGGCACTGAAAGCGGACCAGCACGCACGCGGGGTTCATCCGCGTGCCCCTTTGTCCCTTCCTTCCATCCGTCCTGTCTTCCACTGCCTGGCACGATCGGAGACGAAGAGAGTGGGTATCAAAGCTTCGGGATGTACGTGTTGAGTGGCACGCGAAGGGATAAGAGCGAGCCGTCTCAAAATGATTGTTGTTAATGCAATGGTTGTTGTTGTTGGATTGTCCGTCCTCAAAACAATCACTATTGATCTCCCTGTCCGGTAACCATTGCCATTTTTAATTAAAAGTGTTTCTCCCTTGGCTCGCCTTGTTTTTTACTTACAAGGGAAAGCGAAGTGTCACTCAACTGGGTTGTTACGCCCTGCGTTTACCACAACCGCGGCTCCCGCTTAATACTTCCCTAGAATGTATTCCCAATTCGCGCTCTCGCGCGGGATTTCTTGACAATGTATACAAGAATCGCGCTTTCGAGTGGGATTTCGTCGCAATCTATTCAGACGCCGCGCCCGCGACACTCAGGAAACACGCTCCTGCTGTGGATTTACTCACGATTAATTTGGGCACCGCGCTTTCGTTTGAGACTTCCTCGCGATTCATGCAAGACGCACGCTTCAGCAACCGTCTTGCCCATTGTCCCTTCTTTTCGTCCATCCTCTCTTCCCCTGCTTCTGGGGCTACGCGAAATACACGTTGCATGAAAAGAACATATACCTTTAAGGGGGCATGATCGAAGACGAAGCAGGCGGGCATCGACGGTTTGGAATATACTTGATAAGTGGCGCGCAATCAGGCGACAGCGATTACTCTTGAAATGAGTGTTGTTATTATTGTTGTTGTTGCTGCTGTTGGTGTTGGTGTTGTTGTTGTTGAGCTCCCACCACTGAGAAAAAAGAAAAAAGAAAATACCATAAACAAAAACGATCCCCCACAAGGGCACATCGTGCTTCTTTTTTCCGGTGGGGTGTTGTTTTTCCCCCGGAATTAACACCCTGGACGTTCACATATATATATATATATATATATATATATATATGATAATAATCCGGGAACAACTCGGGTCTCAGAATAAGGCCCCTGGCCCCCGAGTTGCAACAATAACGGCTCCCGCCTAGGCTGATACCTCTTCACAATGTATTCCTGAATCGCGCTGTCGCGCGGGATTTCTTCACTATGCATGGATAAATTGCGCTCTCGCGTGGGACGTCCTCGCAAATCATTCAGACGCCGCGCCCTCGATACTCGGGATTCACGCTTTCGCTGTGGCCAATCGAACGATTTACTTGGGGATCGCGCTATACCTCGAGACTCGCGATTCATGCAGGACGCACGCTTCAGCACCCCGCCTGCTCGACCTGGCAGCCTGGGCCCGCCTTCCCGACCCGCCTGTTAGGGTCTACCCGCCCGATCTGCCCGCCTGGTTCTGCCACGTGCGTTCTGCTCCTGCCCCCTCTCCTGCTATTACTTCTCTGTCGCGTGCTCCATCTTGCTCCATCCCCCTGGTCCTTTTCTTCAATCCACCTCTTCCCCTACCGAATGAGCTGCATGAGATGCACGTCGCAGGTCAGAAGACTGTACCCTTGAAGAGGCGCGATCGAAGACGAAGAGGGCGGGTATCGAGGATTTGGGATATACACGTAATTCAATTGCACGCGAGCAGATCAGAGCGAACGGTCTTAAAAATGGTTGCTGTTGCTGCTGCTGTTGCTGCTGCTGTTGTTGTTGTAGTTGTCGTCGTTATGGCTGTTGCGTTGGGGAAATGGGGGCGGGCAACACATCTGTATGCCACGCGTCTGGGGCGGTAGCATTATGCCCCCCTGGACAAACACCGGCCAACAAACTTACAAAAAAAACCGTGGCACTTTTTGCCCGGGCGAATCTCCCATGCAGCTCCTGGGAGCGCCGCGCGAGCCGACCTGCAGTAAGCAAACTCATGCAGTGAACCGGCGAAGCCTCACAGAAGCACGCGGGCGTGCACGGATGAAGAACAGGAAGGGACGGAGGGAGGAGACGCGAGCAGAAACAAACAGGAGACCTCACCGAGGACGGGCTGGCATCCACAGGGCAGGAGGCAGCTCGCGAGCGCGCAGACTCCATGGGACTCTTTGCCAGCTGCTCGCACTGAGGACGCACACGAGCGATGGAGGAAGAAGAAGGAAGAAACACATCAGAAGGGACGGGATAATAATATCACATTACCCATCGGTCAAAAGAAGTAGGTAGAAACATGAAGTAGGACATATATTGGGTTTCCGCCCGCCTCCTGCAGAGGAAGGAAGAGGGAAAACCACTCGACTCTTGAAGTAGGAAGGCACTGAAAGTAGATTGGAATCTGGGAATCCAGAAATACCTACTTTCAACGACCGATGGGTAAACGTATCGGTTCCCGGGCTGACCGACAGCATGTCTTCCGAGAGCGCGAGTGGTGCGTAACCAAACGCCCCTAATAATCACAGGGTGGGGATGACGGAGCTCGGCTTTCGGGGGGGCATCAATATATCGTCCCGGCAACTTGTATTCACGATGGTATGTATGTTAGTATGGTATAGCGATGGCCTCGGAAATTGTGAATGAGTCAGGAAAGCTGAAACGGTGAGAACCCCATATCCGTGCCACGCATTCGTGATAGTGCTGCTACACAACATAAGAGGATAACAGCTTTGATTCGTATTTTCCCCAGCGGTACTGAAATCCCACCAGCCCTTTGGGCGTGAGTGGTTTAGAGAGCCCACTCTGTTCTCAACCCCTCATCTTCCCCTTCGGGGAGGGGTTTACCCCTCCCCCTACCCCCTCGCCCTGGACCTGGACACGGAGTCCGGGGTGGGGTCAGGGGGCCTTTTTCGACTCCTGGGAGGGCCAAAAAACGACGACCCTCACGAGGATTCTGGCCCCGAGGGGGGGAGGGAGTTTGGCCCCTCTGCTCTTCTTTGAAGCCAAAATCATTGATTTTACTAGGGTTGTGGCCCCATTTTGGCCTTCTGAGGGGGCCGCGCTCATCTTCCTTCCTAGCAAAATCATTGATTTTACGAAGGTTTTGGGCTCATTTTGTCCTTCTCAGGGGGCAGCGCTCATTTGCGCATCTGAGGAGGTCGCAAGAGGCCCCAAGATGGCCCCAAGAGGCCCCCAGGAGGCTCCCAAGAGGCCTCCAAGAAGCCCCCAAGAGGCCCCCAAGAGGCCCCAAGAGGCCCCCAAGAGGCCCCCAAGAGGCCCCCAAAGAGGCCCCCAAGAGGCCCCCAAGAGGCCCCCAAGAGGCCCCCAAGAGGCCCCCAGAGCCCCCAAGAGGCTCCCAAGAGGCCCCGAGGCCCACGAGGCCCGAACGACTCACACCAGGACGAGGGGCCCGAACGACTTCAAACACGAAGAGCCCGAACGACTCACACCAGAAGGAGGGGCCCGAACGACTCACACCAGGACGAGGCGCCCGAACGACTCACACCACGAGGAGCCCGAACGACTCACACCACGACGCGGGCCCGAACGACTCACACCACGAGGAGCCCGAACGAGTCACACCAGGAGGAGGGGCCCGAACGACTCACACCAGGACGAGGGGCCCGAACAACTCACACCACGAGAAGCCCGAACGACTCACACCAGGACGAAGAGCCCGAACGACTCACACCACGAAGAGCCCGAACGACTCACACCAGGAAGAAGGGCCCGAACGACTCACACCAGGACGAGAAACCCCAAACGACTCAAATCACGAGGAGCGCTTTCTCTCACCTCCTCCTCCGCCTCGTCCTTCTCCCGCTCCCCCCACAAGGAGGATGTACAAGGAGGCGGGAGGAAGGAGGAACAGGGGAGATATGCGGGGCCAAGCGGACACACGCCTGAACAACACGACTGTCGGCATGCTTCGCAAGAGTTGCTGCTGTGAGATGGGCTGGTGGGGATACGCGAAGCGTAAAGAATTCGGCCGTTTCTGTTTCCCGAACAACTCTGTCTTGGTCAAGGATTATCAACTCTCAAAGGGAAAAAGTGGTATACTGTATTATCTGAGGTTCTCGATCAGCGTCGCGTGAGAACGAAGAGCTGACTGGGCCCGGGGGGGAGAGACGGAGAGAAGGAGAGAGGGGACGACAACGACGACGACGACGACGACGACGACGAGCCAGCAGCAGAGGAGAAAGGGAGGACAGCTGAGAACGATCAGGCCCGGGGCCTTTTGCGGGCGGCCAGAACGAGCGCTGTGGTCCAGGGAGCCCCCCCGGATGCCCTCGCAAACAAGCTCGCCGAGTATGCCGTCGAAGGCAGCACGGGGGACCACCCCGTGTGAGACCGCTGCGTTCAGCCTGTACATGGCCTAGACGCCAGTGGTGCCCAGCACCGTGGCCTCTGCAACGGCACCCTCCTCGCGAAGGCGCACTGGTAGACACTGTGCGCACGGACGTACACATAGAAAGTCGACCAATCTGTCCGGGCACGCCGGGGCATCGAGGCGCAAATCTTTCGAGCACAGTTGGTGAAACGACGTGCACGTCGCATAGTGTTCGATGCTGTCGTCGTGCTGGCTGCAACCGAAAATGCAGCCGCCGCGGCCCTGGAAACGCCGCGACGGATCCACTCATTGAAAAGAGAACGGGAAACGGCCGCCAGCACCCGCGGCGGAGCCGCAGCCGCGATGTCCTGGATGCGATCCACAGAACGCCTGGGCGCATGCCCTGGCAAAACAGGCAAGAGCCACGTTTCTAATTTCTCGAAGAGATGGCGCAAAGCATCGTCCCCACGGTCGCGCAGGAGCGTCGCAGGCAGGGCTCGCCATCCCGCCTTGGGCCGCGCGGCCTCCCACGCCCGCCCGCAGCCGCGAGGAAAACGACACCACAGGAGACATCACGGGGAAGGGCGGGCTCGAGCTCGGACGCCTCTGGACTCGGGGTGACGTGGCCGCCGGAGGCATCCCACTGCGCACAACTCCGCGCGCCCCCCGCTTGCCCGCCGCCGTGCAGCGTGGGGCCAAAACCTGCTGCGCCACGGCACGGCGGGGGGGAAAAAGGCCGCCAGGCACTGCTCCGGCCGCGTCTCGGCGTGGCGCCGCAGGGCCTCGAAGGCAGCACGGATGTGCTGACGCCTACCAGCGGGTGGTGATCCGATGCGCCATTCGGAGCGTGCTGTCACATGCAAGCCGCCGAAATGTTTGCAAGATATGGGGCGCCGATTAGAAATCCAACCAAATGCATCCTCCATTCGCTCTACGAGCCAGTGCAACTCAAGTAAGATGGAAAGACAAAAGAAGCAACAAAGCTGGCCGTCTGGCACCTAAATGGCTACGGAGGAGGCGGCCCCAAGAGGCCCCCAAGAGGCCCCAAGAGGCCCCCAATAGGCCCAACCTAAGGGGCCCTGAGCGGCCCCAAAGCGGCATCCAAACTGCCTCCCATAGGCACCCAAGAGGCCCCCCAGGAGATCCCAACGAACATCCAATAGGTTCCATACCCACAACCCAGTCACAGTGGCGGGGTTGACCGCAGGCCATTGGATACTCCATGCTGCATACGGACACTTCGTGCGGAGGGAGACGAGGGGGAGGAGGAGGAGGAGGAGGAGGAGGAGGAGGAGGAGGAGGGAGGAGGAGGAGGCGGAGACAGGAGGAGGAGGAGGAGAAGGAGGAGGACGAGGAGGAGGAAGAGGTGAGGAGGAGGAGGATGGAGGAGGGGGATGGAGGAGGAGGAAGAGGAGGAGGAGGAGGAGGAGGAGGGGGGATGACGGAGGAGAAGGGAGGAGGAGGAGGAGGACACGGGAGGATAACGAGGAGGAGGAGAGGAGCAGGAGAGGAGGAGGCCAGAGGGAGATGTGTTTTTTTGGGAACGGAGGAGGCGGAAGAGGCGGAGAAGCAGCAGGACGAGGAGATAGGAGAGAAGCAACAGAGAGAGAGAGAGATGAGGAGAAGGAGGAGGAGGATAACGAGGAGGAAGAGGCGGAGGAGGAGTTTCGGAGGAGAGGCGGAAGAGAAGGCGGAGGAGAAGGAGCAGGAGGAAGAGGACGAGGAGGAGGAGGACTCGAGGAGCAGGGCACGGCGCAGGGCGCCCCCCTGCGGAGGGCTTGGCCGCTCTGGCGGGCCCGGCGCCTCCATGTGCTCCACGGTCCAGAAGGCGCCGTCGCTCGCCGAGGCGCCCGCGATGAGGGTCGACAGCTCCTGGGCGCGCGGGTGGCACGGCCGACCGCGGGCCCCAGAGGGAGGAGAGAGGAGGAGGAGGAGGAGGAGGAGGAGGAGGAGGAGGAGGAGAAGAGGAGGAGGGGGAGGGGGAGGAGGAGGAGGAGGAGGAGGAGGAGGAGAGGAGGAGGAGGAGGAGGAGGAGGAGGAGGAGGAGAGAGAGAGAGGAGGAGGGAGGAGGAGGAGGAGGATGAGGAGAGGAGGAGGAGGAGAAAGGAGGAGGAGCGAGAGAGGAGGAGGAGGAGGAGGAGGAGGAGAGAGGGAGGAGAGAGGAGAAGGAGGAGGAGAAAAAGGAGGAGGCGGAGGAGGAGGAGGAGGGAGGAGGAGGAGGAGGAGGAGGAGGAGAAAGGAGGAGGGGAACGAGGAGGAGGTGGAGGAGGAGGAGGCGGAGGAGGAGGAGGCGGAGGAGGCGGAGGAGGATGGTATGGCTCTGCGCGAAACGCGCGGTCCAGCCCTCTCCAGCGCTGTGTTTGCCGCCTCGCTTCAGGCACAGGTGGCCGAGGTCGCGGACTTGCTCGGGCTCCCCCTCCCACAGCCCGAACGCCCTCCAAAGCTCCGCCCGCCCTCCCTAGTTGGCCACAAGGAGGAGGAACAGAAGGAGGAGGAGAAACAGAAGTAGGAGGACGAAGGAGGAGAAGGAGGGAGGAGAAAGGGAACCCCGAATTCCCGGCGTCGCATCTGCTTTCACCCCGGGTGTAATCGTCTGGTCTCGTGCCCCAGGACCCTCACAGATCGATCCGGCTCGAAAAATGGTGCAGGAAGTTGGGTCTGGGGCTCCGGTCGTGATCTTTCGCGGCGTCGTATCTCAAGGAAGGGGGGGAGGAGGGAGGACAAAGGGTAGAAGGCAAAGGAGGACGACGAGGTTGAAGAGGAGGATGAGGATGAGGATGAGGATGAGGATGAGGATGATGATGATGAGGAGGAGGAGGAGGAGGAGGAGGAGGAGGAGGAGGAGGAGGAGGAGAGGAGAAGGGGGGAAAGGGATTCAAGCGGGATGCCATCGAAGAAACCGCGTTGCGACCAAGACGGCCTCTCAACACTCTGGAGGCTGTGCCAAGCCCAGGTGAGAAAACAAGGACGACGCCTCAACCGTGGACTCCCCTACGAGGCAGAAGGGAGGAGAAGGAGGAGGAGGAGGGGGAGAAGGAGCGGGGTGAGAGAGGGGGGAAACAGAGGGGGAGGGGGGGGAGGAGGAAAGGGGAGACTGTTTCCATTGCTCCGCCCCGTCCCCTCTTATCGGCCCCCCCCCCTTGTCCTCACCCCCCTGATCCCCACCCCTTCCCCCCCTCACCTATCACCCGTCTCGCATGGAGAGCCATTCTGTCCAGGACATCCTGCGGGAGGGATACCAGGGACCTTGAGTCCCCCAAGTCGAGGTCCGACCACCAGTCGAACCCATGACTCTACAATACATGTCTTGGTCGCGCTGTCTTCGCGCGCCCTTCCCATCCTTCACCGCCCTCCGTGCTTCGCTCGCTGGGGTGATACTGACGGGCTCTGAGGTTCGCTGGCCAATTGTCATGTCTTTCGCACTGAAGGTGTGGTCGTGATTCGTAGTCTGCCTCGTTCTCGTCTGCGTCCTGCGTCATCCCTCTCTCCTCCCCGACAGGCAGGAGCTCGCTACTCGCGGCGGCGAAACGACGATGCACAGCGCGGCGCCGAGGCGGCCCTGGGTGTCATCTTCCATCCCATCCTGCGCCGCCCCGCCCCCCCCCCTGCCCGCCCGCCCCCTCCACCCGCAACGCTTCCGCCAGACGGCGGCGCGACGACGATGCACAGCTCGGCGCCGAGGTGGCCCTGGGTGTCCTCTTCCTTCCCCTCCTGCGCTTCCCTCCTTTTCCTCTTCGTCGTCGTCGTCGTCGTCCTCCTCCTCCTCCTCCTCCTCCTCCTCCTCCTCCTCCTCCTCCTCCTCCTCCTCCCTCCTCCGTCCCCCTGGGCGGGGGGTGGCCCGGGGGGAATAGGAGGGGGGGGCACCCGGCGTAGAGGGAGAGGGGGAAAAGGCGGAGGAGGAGGAGGAAAAGGAGGAGGAGGAGGAGGAGAAGGAGGAAGGAGGAGGAGGAGGAGGAGGAGGAGGAGGAGGAGGAGGAGCCACGCCCCCCCCTCCCCCCCTCCTCCCGCAGCGCTTCCTCCAGAGGGTCCTCTGCATACTCCCTGAAGAAAAAGAGGCTGGGCCCGCCACCGCCCCTCCAACCCCAAGCCGCGAGGGCAGGGGAGGAGGAGGAGGAGGAAAGGGAGGAGGAGCATGGGGAGAAAGGGAGGCAGGAGGGGAGGTGGGGGGATGGGGAGGAGGAGAGGAGAGGTGTGCCAAAGTTTGGGAGGAGACGAGGAGGGAGAGGAGGAGGGGAGGAGGAGTGAGGCGGAGGGAGAGGGAGAGGAGGAGGGGAGGAGGAGGAGGAGGAGGAGGAGGAGGAGGAGGAGGAGGAGGAGGAAGAGGAGGCGGAGGAGGAGGAGGAGGAGGCGGCGGAGGCGGCCGGCCCCACACTGGCGGGGTCTCCTCCTCCGACCAGACGCGGCACGCCTCCAGCGGCAGCACGCGCGCGAAGGCCTCGCGGAAGGCGGCCACCTGCGCCGCGCAGGCGGAGACCAGGGACACCTGGGAGCGGGCGCCTCCCGCCGATTCTCTCCTGGCTCGTCTGCCCCCCCCACCTCCCCCACCCCCCCCCTCCCACCCTCGTCGTTGCCCCCCATCCCTTCTCCCCCCCCCCCCCCCCCCCCCCCCCCCCTCCTCCTCCCCCCTCCTCACCTCCTCCCTCCCCCCTCGCTGTGCCCCCTCTGCTCTCTTCCCTCTCCAGCTCCCGCTCCCATGTGCTCACAGTCAGGGCCCACACCCTCCGGTAACCTGTGCCTGCGCCTGTGCCTGCTCCTGTCTATTCACCCTTTTCCTCTTCTTCCTCTTCTTCGTATGATTCTTCTATATATCTGTATATAGTACGCTCATTCTCTCCTTTCTGTAATGACTCTCTCTCCCATCAATTAGGGGTTCTCTTCCTTCTCTTCTGGGGCTCTGGGCCCGGGTGCGGCCCTTTGGGCGGCCCCGTGCCCGTCGCCGCACCGACGCTCCTGACAGAAGGGGGCCCGTGGGCCGGCCTGGGGGCCCCGGTCCCGTCCGTCGCCGCCGCCCCCTTGTCGGCTACACGCAAGAGTGATCCTGGGTAAGAGTGACCTTTGGTGCGCGGCTTTGGGGGGGCCGCGGGGGGATCAAACTCAGGCGCGCGAGACGCTAATATCGCATCGCAATCGGTGATCGGGGGGCCCTACTGGGCCCGCACCAAAGGTCACTCCAGCGAAAGGTCACTCTTACGTCTCGCATTTTGCTCTGCAGTCGCATTCGCATCACAATCGCGTTCGCCACTGCGTTGCTCTGCATCGGTTTCCATTCCTCTGCGTGGCATTGCTTTGCCTTGCGCTGTCTTGTGCTACATGTCCGCGCGTTGCCTTGCATTCGGTTGAACCACGCAGATCTCCTCACATGGAGCGCACATCCTACAATGCACCACGTTGATAGCACCAGCCAGAATGCACCGCACGGACTGCAAGGAATCACTGCTCCGGGTCCACGCTGGCTAACATCGTGTTGCCCGCACTCTCATTACTGCTGCTGTCCGGATTCAAATTACTGGACACGGCTTAAGCCTCCCGGTCGCGGAGAGTCGCGACGACGACGAATCCCTAGGAAACCCAGGAGATTCTCGGGGAACCCTGGAAGATCCCTTGAGCAAGGGCTCCTAAGTTCGCGCTTCGCGCTGCGCGAAGCGCGAAGCGCGAATAACTTCGCGCCCTCGCGCCGCCCCCCAAGGGGGAGAAGAGGAGGACGAGGAGGAGGGGGAGAAGGAACGAGGACCGCGAAGCGCGAATAACTTCGCGCCCTCGAGGGAGCCCTTGTTGAGACATGTGGGGAACACAGCGTGACGTGAGAGGGGCGGGGGCGATCACGAGCGTAATCGCCCGAGGCCCCTCGCCGCGCTCCCAAGCCCAAGGCCCCTCGCCGCTCGCCCTCCGAAGAGGAGGAGGAGGAGGAGGAGAAGGGAGGAGGAGAAGGGAGGAGGAGGAGGGAGGAGGAGAGGAGGAGGAGGAGGAGGAGGAGGAGGAGGAGGAGGAGAGGGAGGAGGGAGGAGGAGGGAGGAGGAGGAGGAGGAGGAGGAGGAGGAGGAGGGAGGAGGAGGAGCCTTTCTTGTTACCTTGTCTCCTCCCGACAGCGCTCCCAAGGCCCCTCGCCGCTCGCGGTCGGCTGGCCGCCTCTCCGCCCCGCCGCCGCTCCGCCGGGGAGGCCACGAACCCCAACGTCGGCCCCGCTGCCGCCGCAGGGGCCTCTGGAGCCCTGGGCCTCCTCCTCGCGAGACGAAGCCAGGACGGGGACAACATTCGGGTCCGGAGTGCCTCGAGGACCCTATGAGTGCTGGCGGTGCCGGAGGAGGTATCGAGCGCCGGGGCCTTCTCGGAGCGTCCCGCCCCCTCCCCCTCCCCCTCCCCCTCGTCCTCGTCCTCCTCCTCCTCCTCCTCCTCCTCCTCCTCCTCCTCCTCAGAGGGCTCTGGGAGCGTTCCGGAACGCGCCGGGAGCGAGGCTGCCCTCGTCCCATCCCCTTCCGACCTCTGGACCAGATTCTCCTCCCGGAGCATCCTTGGACGGCCCTGAGGCCCGGCGAGGGCCCCGCAAAACAAGAGAGTGTCAGCAACTCTCGTCGTCGCTTTGTTCCCCGACGCCGAATGGCAAGGGGAGGGGAGGCCGGCCAACCTCCCTGGCGAGGGGGGGCGCCTGCGACACGAGGGCCACGTACTCGTCCACGTTCTCGGCGCCGAGTCGCACGTCCGCCCCTCCGGGCCTCCGGGGGGCGGGCGGCGAGGCGGGAGGGGGGGGGGAGGAGGAAAGGGAGAACCAGTGCAAACCCAGGGCGCGTCGACGATGTTGCGATAAGCTCTCCCTCCAAGTTCCCTCCTCATGGGCCCCTGCAAGAGGATCCTTTATTGCAGGAAGCTGCCCATGCAAAAGCATGCGCCCGAATAGTTCGAAGAGATTTTCAAAAGTCCACTCTCCCACACTCTCCATAAAGGGGTGATATCTCGCCAGGACAAGATCGTGTCTATACTGTACAACAAACGCTTCACATTATAATTTTGATCGGGTTCGGGCACCCCTCAATGTCCAAAATTAGTGGAGAATCCTACACCGTGCCCCAACACAAGTCGTGGGGCTTCAACGACACGGATCAACGTGACTTTTGCACCCCGACGATCCTGAACTGCACCAGAACACCATTCCTGGGGCTTCAGGACCACGAATGCACTTGAGTGCTGCGCCCTGACAATCCTGAGTCATGCCAGCGCAGTTCCTGGCCAAAGATGGACTCGAACATCATGCAAACTTAGAGCACGAGTGTGCGCGGCGCTGAAACGAGAACCACATTCTGAAAACGAAACAGCCTCCATCCTTGAAGCAACTGCAACCTTTGAAAACAAATGTGCGCGGCGCAAAGCCTGAACTCCATTTTGGAAACGGCCCGTTCCTTCTTAGAAGCTGACCTAATTTCCAAACTTCAAGATCATACGTAAGGGTGATACGTCTCACACGAAACGCCCAGCCCGGCCTACGGACACTTCAAGGGGTGCGACAGGAAGAAGCTATTTGAAAGGAAAACTGATGGAGGAAGAGTAGGAGGGGGAAGATACTATGGATGGGGAAGGAGGAGAAAGGACGGTGAGGAGGAAGAAGAGGGAGGAGAGGGAGGATGAGGAGAAGGAATGGGGAGGGGGAGGGGGAGGAGTGGAGAAGGGGAAACAGATGCTGAGGAGGACGAGGAGGACGAGGTGGAGGAGGACGAGGGAAGGAAGAGGACGACGACATTGACGAGCCCGACGAGGCCGACGAGCCCTGACTTGTCGCAAATACCTGCCAACCAACGGCGCGCCCCCAAGCGCCTCAGCTCGATGTCGGGGTGGCCGGGCAGCGTGAAGTCGAGCGCGAGGGACTCGATGGACTGCGGAGAGAAGGGGGGCTTTCTGATGGCGGGGAGGACGAGGAGGGTCGGGTGCAGGAGCTAGAGGAGAAAGCGGAGGGGAGCGAACGTGGAGGAGGAGGAGGAGGAGGAGGAGGAGGAGGAGGAGGAGGAGGAGGAGGAGGAGGAGGGATGAGGGCGCGGAAAAAGTAGGCAAGGGGGGGGAGTCTCGACGCCGAGGAGGAGGAGGAAGACCAATGAGCCGAACGAGGACGCGCGATCATCAGGACGGGACCAGCCCCTGGATGCGTCTTCCGACGACACGTCACCGGGGCATACAGGGCAGTGTTTAATACATGGGATTTTTGAAATTACCTAACAGCGAAGACTGATAGGTTTCTAGTAGGGTCAAAAGAGAGAGAGCATCATGACGCCCCGAGGGGGTCTGGGCGCGATCCGGGGGAGGATGCCGGGGGGATGCCGGGGAACTCGTTTTAAGCAAACAATAACGCATTTCGTGGTCTTCGAGTCCCAGAACTCCATTCCTGGGCATGATTTTGAATGCCCGGAGCCAACTGTAGGCCACTTCGTGTTCTTCGTGCTCCCAGAACACTATTCCGGGGCCACATTTTGAATGCCCGGAGCCAGCTGTAGGCCACTTCGTGTTCTTCGAGTTCCCAAAACACCATTCCCGGGCCACATTTTGAATGCCCGGAGCCAGCTGTAAGCCACTTCGTGTTCTTCGTGTTCCCAGAACACCATTCCCGGGCCACATTTTGAATGCCTGAAGCCAACCGTAGGCCACTTCGTGTTCTGGGTGTTCCCAGGACACCATTCCCAGGCTACATTTTGATTGCCCGGAGACAACTGTGAGGCTGAGGCTGAGGCAGGTTGAGGCTGAGGCAGGCTGAGACTGAGCCTGAGGCAGGCTAAGGCTGAGGCTGAGGCTGATGCAGGCTGAGGCTGAGAAGCTGACGCTGAGGCTGAGGCAGGCTGAGGCTGAGGCTGAGGCCGAGGCAGGCTGAGGCTGAGGCCGAGGCAAGCCGAGGCAGGCTGAGGCTGAGGCTGAAGCTGAGGCAGGCTGAGGCTGAGGCTGAGGCTGTGGCTGAGGCTGAGGCAAGCTGCGGCTGAGGCAGGCAGAGGCTGAGGCTGATGCAGGCTGAGGCTGAGGCAGGCTGACGCTGAGGCTGAGGCAGGCTGAGGCTGAGGCTGAGGCCGAGGCAGGATGAGGCTGAGGCCGAGGCAAGCCGAGGCAGGCTAACGCTGAGGCTGAAGCTGAGGCAGGCTGAGGCTGAGGCTGAGGCTGAGGCTGTGGCTGAGGCAAGCTGCGGCTGAGGCAGGCAGAGGCTGAGGCTGATGCAGGCTCAGGCTGAGAGGCTGACGCTGAGGCTGAGGCAGGCTGAGGCTGAGGCTGAGGCCGAGGCAGGCTGAGGCTGAGGCTGAGGCAAGCCGAGGCAGGCTGAGGCTGAGGCTGAAGCTGAGGCAGGCTGAGGCTGAGGCTGTGGCTGAGGCTGAGGCAAGTTGCGGCTGAGAATGAGGCTGAGGCTGATGCAGGCTGAGGCTGAGGCAGGCTGAGGCTGAGGCTGAGGCAGGCTGAGGCTGAGGCTGAGGCCGAGGCAGGCTGAAGCTGAGGCCGAGGCAAGCCGAGGCAGGCTGAGGCTGCGACTGCGAGAACAGCAGAATTCTACAACTGGATTCTCACCTAAATCTTAAGGGGAGTGTTTCCAGATATGCTTCTACACAATGCTGTTAGGTTGCTTTGCCGGGATAATCTATGATTTTTTATCAATAAATGTATGAATACATGTATGCGTGAACTCATCGTTGTTTTTGCTACTAAACCCTTGCATTTTAAATACATGATCCGCACGCGGAGCATGTATAAAAAACGGCACTGTGCCCCCTGACACCACCCCGACCAAGAGCCTGGGCACGCGTCCCGACGCGTCCCTCGGCGGGCCCCCATGGGGCGTCCCCCGACGGGCTCCCTGCCGCGCCCGGGGCCCTGGCACGTCCGCGAACGAGGTCCTCGGAGGCGACCCTCCCCTGACGCGGCCCCCGGCCGATCCCCTGACGCGCCCGATACCGAGCCCGCCGACGCGTCCGTGACCCCGACCATCCAGACTGTGGGTGGCGACCGCACTACTCCTACCTTGCCGTCTTGGCTCGGCCACGCCGTGCCGCTCTCTGCAAGGGCGCCTCGGCGCTCATGGCTCTCAGGCCGTCCACGCGCGCGAAGAGCTCCGGGTCCACGTCCCGCAGCGCGCACCGCGACACCGACTCGCCGCCAAGAACCTGGGGAGGGAGGGAGGAAGGACGGAGGGACGAGGGAGGAAGGAGAGAGAGAAAGAGAGAGCGATGACGGATGAGAGAGGGGGATGGGATGGGGGAGGCGGTGGGAGCGGGGCCGAAGGAGGAGGCAGGAGGAGTGCCGCTGGAGGAGAGGATGGCGGAGGGGCGGGGCGGGCTGGGCGGGAGAGGGGGGGGGGGCATGAGCTACGGGGGGTCAGAGGGGGCGGGGGTGAGGCAGCTGATATGTGAGAAAGAGAAAGAGAGGGAGGAAGAGAAGGATAAAGAGGGAGAGTAACACACATAGAGAGAGAGGGACAACGGGGGGCGCAGTCAGACGAAGGACCCAACCATCGGAGATGGGCGATCAAAATTCGAGTGGCATGCGGTATGTCTTCTCTTCAAAGGAAGCGCGCCACACGTTGGATGATGCGGTTCGAGCCATGCGAGCGCTGCAACTGGGGCCTTCGGTGGAGCTCCCTGTGGGGCCACGAAGCGTGTTGAGGGGTGTGCCCAGCATGGAGCGGGGCCATAACGCGAGAGCTGCCACCGGGGCCTTCGGTGGAGTTCCCCACGGGGCCACGAAGCGCGAGAGGTGCGCACCAAACGGACCGCAGTCCGAACGCCTTCTCTGTCGCTGCGGGCCTTCACAGCGGGGCTCGCCATGGGGCCACGAAACGTGTACTGGGTGTTCCGAATGGGCCCGAATCCGCATGCGAGCGCTGCCCTCGGCTTCGCGCGCGCCGGGCCGTCGCTGCGACCCATGGCGCAAGCCCCCCTTGGTCGGGCCCCACGGACAGGGGACAACCAACTTCTCCTCCTCCTCCTCCTCCTACTACTCCTCCTCCTCCTCCTCCTCCTCCTCCTACTCCTCCTCCTCCCTCCACTCCGTCGGAACTCGTCGGCGACAGCGACAACGACTGCAGCGGAGGCGGAGCCATCCGCCAGAACAGCGGGTGCAACCGCAGGTCCACCAAGCGCCCGTCCAGCATGCACTTCGCCACCAGCTGCCCCAGGAGCCGGAACATGGCCAGCACCTGGCGCGGCGATCACACGAAGCGGGAGAAGACATTCATACTCAGAAGAAGCCACAACGTACGGTCAGGAACTTTTGCATAGCGTGTCGCGGCGGCGACCCCGGCGACACGCAGTACCTAGCGAGCGGATAGCGTGTCGCTCCGCTCCGCGGGGTGGGAGGCTGGGAGAAACTCAGCATGTGGACGCCTGGGGACCGCGAAGTGGATAGCTTGTCGCGCCGAGGCGTGGTGGGCCAGAGCCGACAGATCGACACGCGAACCAAAAGCTCCCGCTTGTAAGCATAAGCATAAACTCTCGGAGGCCCGCGCGGAATTCTTGACTCGGCGCTGGATCCCTCACCCAGATGCGCGGAACGCGCAAGGGGCGGCGCCAGGGGGCCCAGCGCCGACCAAAGAAATCCGAGCGGATCTTAAACAGGTCATGTTTACGTAGATGTTTGTTTCACCTAACAGCGAAGACTAATAGGTTTCTAAGAGGGTCAAAAGAGAGCATCATGACTCCCCAGGGGGGTCTGGGCGGCATCCGGACAGGGATCCGCGGAAGTCGTTTTAAACAAACAGTTTCACACTTCGTGGTCTTCGAGGTCCCAGAACTCCATTCCCGGGCCACATTCTGAATGCCCGGACCCAACTGTAGGCCACTTCGTGTTCTTCGAGTTCACAGAACTCCATTCCTGGGCATGATTTTGAATGCCCAGAGCCAATTGTAGGCCACTTCGTGGTCTTCGAGTTCCCAGAACTCCATTCCTGGGCACGTTT
>CAUYUJ010022174.1:19379-29379 GCA_963575745.1 Prorocentrum cordatum
GAGGAGGGAGAGGATGAGGGGGAGGAGGAAGGGGTGGAGGAGGAGGAGGAGGAGGAGGATGAGGAGGAGGAGGGGAATCCGCAGATCAGGGCGAGCTCCGGTGCGACAAATTGGGGAACGCGGGGACGGCCCCCCCGCGCCGCCCGCCCCCTCACCCTTTCCCGCGGGTGCTGGGGAAACCAAAGCGACTACCCGATAATGCACCCCAACTTTGCGGCTCGCTCAAGGGGTTTGGGGGAGGGGGAGGGCGTCTTAGAAGGAGGCTGCGTCTCAGATGGGCGCCGGCCCTACAGGTACGGACGAAGCCCGCGCCTTCCAAGAAGCAGCTTCCTTCCAGGAAGCCCTCCCCCTCCCCCGTACCCCCCGTTGTGCATGGCCGACGACGGGCACTGCAAGCCAGGTCTCTGCCAGCTCCGGCGGGGGAAAGAGGACCAGGGATGGATTCCTCGACACTGTTTGGCCCCAACGTTTACTCATGTTGCATTTTCCGCGGGCATTGTCTGTCACGACGCGCCGCTATCCGTGTCGAATCCGTGTCGAATCCGTGTCGAGCGCGACGAATCCGTGTCGAATCCGTGTCGAATTCGCGTTAAACCCACGGCGGAATACAAGCAACGACTGTCATCTGCAGGACAGGAGGTGACTCGAAAATGCAAAGTGATATGATTGCCCCCCCTTCTGCTCGCCCGAAAGGCCCACAGGCGCTCCTGGGACTTCCCTGGAGGCCCCTGGTGATGGCGGCTTCCATGTGGTCAACCCGGAAGATCCCGCAGAGGCGACGGCCAGGCCGTCGTCGTCGTCGTCGTCGTCGTCGTCGTCGTCGTCGTCGTCGTCGTCGTCGTCGTCGTCGTCGTAGTCGTGGTAATCGTCGTCGTCGTCGTCGTCGTCGTCGTCGTCGTCGTCGTCGTCGTCGTCGTCGTCTGCGGCGGCGGCGGCGGCGTCGACGCTGGCGTCGACGCTGTCGGCGTCGTCGTCGTCGTCGCCGCCGACGTGGTCGCTGTCGTCCTCGCCCGCATCGCCCCTGCTGTCCTCGGCACCGACGTCGTCGCCGTGGTCCCTGTCCTCGCCACGCCGTGTTCGTGTTCGTCGACCTCCTCCTCGTCCTCGTCGTCGTCGTCCTCCTCTTCCTCCTGAGCATTCTCCTCCTCCTCCTCCTCCTCCTCCTCCTCCTCCTCCTCCTCCCGTGCGGAGTCCAAAAAGCCTGCAGCGCCCAGCCGCGCACGTGTCCCCCTGGGCTCGGGAGGCCGCCCTCATGTCATGGACGCTACTGCATTGCCCTACGCCCCCTGAAGACCACGTGAATTAATCACAACATCATGGATGAAGTTCATTAGACAGCTCCTCAACTTTGTCGAAGGCAAGTGTGTGCGCTCGTGCTTGCTTCGCTCATGACCCTCTCGTATCGCCTGAGAGGAACGTTAAGCCTTAGAGTAGGACAGGCTCAGGGGAGAAGAAGCGACGAGCTGGAGTCGGCGACACATCGCCGATCAATCGGCGACAGGCCTCCGATTGCGAAGCCGCACGTTCCTAGGCGGGGCGGGCTGTCGGGCCGCCCTCGGCGAGAAGTGGGCGATTAGGGATCGACGTATCTCCCCCTGAGCCAATGCCTCCTGGCCTTGCCCCCGGTCTTGGATTTCGGGTCTTCGCCCGGACCTTTGGCGGCCGCTCGGGACGATCTGGGCAGCCCCAGAACGCTCTCGGCGAGGCGCAGCCGCTGGAGAGCATCCCGAAGCTGGAGCACCGCCGCGAATCCCAGACCCCCGACGTCACGATTTTCTCATTACGCCGACACCCAAAATTCTCAACCCATTCCCCATGACCGGCTTCCCACCCCGTCTCGTTTTTTGACGGTCCCGAGGCCCGGCGAGGGCCCGCAGGGCCCGAACATGGCGAAACACCTCCCGTCGCGATTTTTTGATGACTCCAGGAGGTCTGGGATCGACGAGAAGACCCGAAAACCTGACACTTGAAAACTCCGCCCCCCCCCCCTACCCAGACCCCCGACGTCATGATTTTTTCATGGCGTCGACCCCCAGAGATCTCGACCCATTCCCCGGGACCGGTTTCGCATCCTGAGTCGTTTTGTTGACGCTCCCGAGGCCCGGTGAGGGCTCCCGGAGGCCGAAAATTAGGAAACACCTCCCGTCATGATTTTTTCATTACTCGAGGGGGTCTGGGTAATTAGACACCAGCGCTGACCTTCGTGGGCGAGCAGGATGCCACTTCCGCCGACAACCGCCACCTGCCCGCCACCTGGGTACTTCGCCCCTCCCCTCGCCAAGAGCAGCAACCTGCAGGGCGCGCGGCCTGGCAGTCGCCGCCGGGCGAGGTCACCGGCGCGTGCGGCTCCGGGAAGAGGAGGCCGAGCGGGGCGCTCTGGCGGAAGAGGCGCGGCTCCGAGGCCCTC
Organism: Prorocentrum cordatum; assembly: GCA_963575745.1. Taxonomy (NCBI): domain Eukaryota; class Dinophyceae; order Prorocentrales; family Prorocentraceae; genus Prorocentrum; species Prorocentrum cordatum. Next base: position 21,787 of record CAUYUJ010022174.1, read on the forward strand.
CGGGGGCCGGCGGGGGCCCAGGGCCACTGCACCGCGGAGCCACCGCAACGTCCAGGTTCACAGAGGCAGCACTTGGCCTCCTCCTCCTCCTCCTCCTCCTCCTCCCTCCCTCCTCTCCCTCCCATTCCTTCCTCCTACTCCCCTCCTTCCTCCTCTCTCCTCCTTCATCATCCTCATCTCCTTCATACTCTATCCCCTCTTTCCCCCCTCCCCTCCCCCCTTCCATCCTCCTCCTCCTCCCCCCTCCTCATCCTCCCTCACCTCTCCTACTCCTCTCCCTCCTCCCCCTTCTTCCCCTCTCTTCTCTCTCCCCTCCCCCTCCCTCCTCCTCATCCTCTCCTCCTCCTCCTCCTCCTCTCGTTTTCCTTCCTCTACTCCTCCTACTCATCATCCTCCCTCCTCGTGTGCACCGCGGAACCACGGCAACGTCCAGGTTTCACAGAGGGCAGCACTTGGACACCTCCTCCTCTCATCCTCCTCCTCCTCCTCTCCTCCTCCCGCTCCTTCTCCTGTTCCTTTCCTCCCTCCTCCTCCTCCTCCGCCTCCGCTCCTCCTCCTCCTTTTCTCCTCTCTCATCATTCTCCTCCGTGTGCTCCTCCTCCTCCCTCCTCCGCGTCGCACGTGTCTTGCTCCCTCCTCCTCCCTCCTCCATCTCCTACTCCTCCTCCTCTCCCCCATCTCATTCTCGCACGAGTCCTCCTCCTCCTCCTCCTCCTCCTCCTCCTCCTCCTCCTCTTCAACCTCCTCCTCCTGCCCTCCGCCCATGCGGCGCCTGCGCCCCTTCGCCGTCCGAGCCGATTCGGTCGCTGAGCGAGCTAGCCGAATGGGCCCGTTTCCAGCGCGGCCCCTCACCTCCTCGCGTAACTCGTTGATGAACGGCTCGGGACGAAGAGGCGGTCCCCCAGAAGAGGCAGTCCCCCAGACGAGAAACGCCGCGAACACGTCGCGACGAAGGGGGCCTGGGGTCCAGCAGCTGTGCGCTCCGTCGCCGTTCGACTCGATCGCCTGCACTCACCTGTGCGGATGCTGCTCTGTGCTGCTACGTCAATGGTGGGGGGAATGGATCGAGCGGGAGGGCAGGAGTCGGCCCATCCTTCGCGGGGCTCGTAGGGAAGAAAGGATTGCGTCGTCAGCGGGTGGGGGCTCCGTGCGCGTCGGGGGGGGGCAGAACGGACGGTCGGACAGGTTGGCGCGGGGTGGGGGCTGACCCCTGTGGCTCCGGCTCCTCCTCCTCCTCCTCCTCCTCCTCCTCCTTTTCCTCCTCCTCCTGCGCGACGAAGAGTGGGCGCCTCCTCCTCCTGCGTGACGAAGAGTGGGCGAGCTACGGCAACCCCGTGTAGTCCCACACGAGCTCCGAACTGGCAGAAGAAGCCACGCCATCACGATCCGACCGCTCTTGCACTGTCGAACTTGTCTACAGAAGAGCGCGTACAATCGGACCCAGGAGGGAAGAATGTCCTTCAAGAACACGAAACCCTCCGCCAGCCAAAACACCCCAAGCCTTAAGATCACGAGGGTGCCCCCCCAGGATGCACCAGAACATCCGACAGGCACGGAGAGCATGAGGACACCCTCCCCGAGCCGTCCTCGATCTTCCACCTCGGCCCCACTGTCATCGAATCGGTCGGTGCTGCGTGCATTGTTGCGCATCACCCCCTCTACTAGAAGGAAGAAACCGCTGGCGCTCCGCGAAGATTTCTTGGATCTGCGCCGGCCCCCTCCTCCCTGGCGCGCGGAGCGCGCCGAGGGCGACGCCGGAGGCGCCGCCGGGGGGGGCCCAGCTCGGATCCAAGAAAGCCGCGCGGAGCGCCAAAAGTTTGTTTGTGGCGTTTTTGCTTCTTCGATCTACTCCTCGACCCCCTCTCCGACAATCCCCCGAAGGGAGGAACCTCCTTCGACGCCCTGCGGGGGTGCGTGGCCGGGACGGCGCAACCCAGTCCAGGCGCCGTGGCACGCGGAGCCGCCGAGCGCCCCCCCCGAATCCAGCGGAGGAGGGGGAGAGCACCGCGGGGGAGAGGAGAAGGGACGTCTGGGCAACCAGGGCTCGAGCGGAACCATGTCTGCGGTCTCGTTTCGGGTTCGCTCCCCTTGGTTCCGTCTTCGTCCCGCCTCTGCTTCGGAACGATATCAGAAAGACGCATAAGCAAACGGGCCACGACATCGCCAACACATTGCGAATCGCGGGCGGAGGGCGGGGGAGGAGAGACGGGGGGCGGCCCCACATGGTCTCCGAGAACCCTGGCCACCAACATGCCACACGTACGGTGGAGACGCTGTCATAAGGAGCCCTGAATCAAGAACGAGGCCCCTTTCTCTCCATAAGTTTAGCTTCGCCTTCCCATGGAAAATCTGAGGAGCACCTATCAACAACTGTGAAACAATCAAGGAGCACTGAGCCCTTCCCTAACGAAGATGGCTCCTTCTGCAGCTTCTTCGGCGGCCCGCCTGCATGTAGAGTGTGAAGGCGACGTGCCTCTGATCCGTGGTTTCGTAATTCGTTCTCTCTGCGGGCACGCCTGGCCGACTCCGTGAGACTCCCGGTGTGCCTCGCAGCCTCCCGCGCCTCCCGACTGGCCATCCCCGCGCCGCGGCTCCTGAGCAGCTCCACGACCTGCGCGTAGAACTCCAGGGTAGGGCCCAGGCCCGTGCCCACCTCCCCGGAGTACTCCACCTCCGCGGCAGGGGGCAGTGCAGCAAGAAGGCGTGACGGAGAACCGACGGACAACGGACAAGAGGAGGACGAGGGTGAGGAGAGGAGGGCGGCACTCGCCGGAGCAGCGGCGCAGAACAGCAGCCGAGGCGGCTCCGCCTCGTGCGCCGCCCGTGCAGGCAGTGAGCCCCTCGTCCGTCCCCAGCCCCACCGCAGGTGAAGCAGCGGGTCTGACGCGAGATGGCACAGCGACCTCACGCGCTGGCGTGCGCGGGCCGCCGGCACGGCACGCCACACTGGAAGCGGGGGCGTGCACGCTCGGCCTTGCGCGGGCAGCTTCTGCCACACTGTCCGTGCAGGCGGACCCGTCTTTCTTCGTCGCTCAGGGGGGGGCGCGCAAGCCCCCAAATGAGCCCCCAGTTGGGGGCGCGCAAGCCCCCAAATGAGCCCCCAAATGAGCGTCTTTCTTCGTGCTCCTCGAAGCCCATACGCTCCTCACCGTCTAAGATAGGCGGGGGCCTTCTCAGAACGCCCCCCCCCCTCGCCCGGACCCAGTCTTGGCAGCGTGCCATATCGGCATCGCTGACCCCTTATGGCTCTGTCGCTGCCCCGCCTGCTTGCTCCTTCTACTGGTCCCTGACGATGCCAGGGGATCGCCCTCGTGCGTGGCCCGCCAGAGACGAGAGCTGCAGTGCGCCAGAGACTGGGCAGGTGCCGCCGCTGCAGTGGGGCGTTAAGCACCTCGCCGTCGCGAAGGACGACGCACGGCGCAAGCTCGCGAGGCGGTGCAGACCCTGGCACGTGCACCAACCAAGCCTCACGAAGCCCTCGGCAGAGGGCGACCCTGCGGTTGCTGATGCTCCTCCTCCCCCAGGGACGGGGCGCCGGATGAAGCCCGGCGCCACCGCGATGGAGGCGCTCGGCAGGAGGCGAGCCCTGCGATGGGAGACCAATCTCAACAGAGGCCCTGGCGGGGGAGGGCGGCGGCGAGGCTCGACGAATGCCCCCATCGTACGATGCACAATGGCAAATTGTCCCAGACCGACAGCGGCCGCTGTCGGGCAAGCGACTGCCTGACTCACATGGGCCATGGCCGCGGCGACGCTGACAGCGAGTCCTGTTCACAGTGGACAAGAACTGCTGTCGGTCTTCGTCCCCATCCTCTCCGTGCCTATGTCTGATGGGCCAGTTTTCCACCGCCAGTACCATAGGAAGGGTATGGGGGAGAAGGGGGGATGAGGAGGTCCTCCTCCTCCTCCTCCTCCTCCTCCTCCATCTCCTCCTCCTCCCCCTCCTCCCTCTCCTACCTGTGGTAGCGGTGGTGGAAAATGGGCCCGTCCTACATCGGCCCTCCAGATGGACAAGCCCTGCAGTTAGACCCCCGCGCTGACCTTCGTGGGCGAGTAGGATGCCACTTCTTACCAGCCTGGAACATATCCCTATCCCTAAGCTGGGCATCGCCTCAACACAATGCCAATCTTAGGGATTCCCTGAGTTTTTCAGGGCGAACCCCTGAGATTGTCATCGCCTTTTGGCGTGTCAATCTCAGGGATAGGGACACGTTCGAAGCTGGTAAACCTCCGCCGACAACCGCGACCTCCCCGCGGCGAGCCCCCGCCTGGCATCTCGGTGCCGCCGCTCCTTCCGCGGGCCTTCCGCCGGCTTCCGCAGCCCCGCGGACCCTGAACGCTGGTGACTTTTGATGCTCCTGCTGTTGCAGCCTCACTCCTGGAAGTTTGCGGTTGGCCGCCCTCTGAGGGCCCTGGCGCACTGTCGATTGATCCCCCCCCGCCCTCTGAGGGCCCCGGCGCACTGTCGACGGATCCCCTCCCCCGCACGCTAACACCCCGCTTTGGATCCGCAAGAGAGTCGTCCGGCCCACACTGCGTTGTCGCCCGACGGATTGCCACAACCACGGCTCCCGCCTGAGACTTTCTCACAGCTGATTCTGCAATCGCGATATTGCTCGGGAAGTCCTTGCAACTTACTCAACAAGCGTGCTTTCGGTTTCAACTTTCTGATGCTTGATTCGAGGATTTACGCTCTTGCTGCTCTGATAATTTCTTGGAAGTCGGCGCGGATTTGGTGAATCGGCGGTGCACCCCCCTCCCTGGCGCGTGGAGCATGCCAAGGGCGGCGCCTGAGGCGCCGCCAAAGCGGCCCAGCACCCATCGAAGAAATCCGCGCGGGCCTCAGAGTACGTATGAATATGCAATGTTTGTTCTTCGACTCCTGCTCCCATCTCCCGCTTCGATCTGTCCAGCAGGGACTGGCCGTCCCGGCATTCCTATAGGCCTATAGGCCTACCACGAAATGCCCTTAGAACAGTAGAGTGTCCTAATGTTATAAAGAATGATCTTAGAAGCTGAAGTGAATGTATTGACTCAGGTCGGCCTCAGCCAGAACGATTCTACAAGCATCCAGTGCAAACCACACGAAGCTTTCAGAACATTGGTTGGCGAGCCTATGAGCAGAGGTCAGGGCGATTCGCCACTGCTCGGAGAAGGGCGAGTTGAGACAGTGGAAGATCAAGATCGACCCAAAATCGGTCTCCCAGGCCCCTCCAGGGGCCCAAACCCTCTCAGAGAATGGCACAGCGCAGCACAAGCACATTCATTCTTGAAGCAGGAAGGCGCTTGAAGAAGACTGGGACCTGGGAACCTTAAAAACCTACTTTCAGCGACTGGCGCGTAACCGCCGACTCCACATCCCTTATTAATCCGGCTTTTTAAGGCGCCTTTTTGGAAACTGGGAAGTCTGGTTTCTTAGGGCGCTTTCTTCGGATTTGAGCCTGGGGGGTCCAATTTATCAGGGCGCCCCGTCGACGAGGGGGGTCCGGAATATCAGGTCGCATTTGGAAGGGGTTCCAGTTTTTAGGGGGGGGTCGATAAAGAAGGGATTTGGAGTACGCGAGATGGCAGAGCGGCCTTGCGCGGTGGTATGCGGGCCGCCAGCGTGGCACACGGCGCGAAGAAGAGGTCCCGAACATCAGGTCGCATTTGGAGGGGGGTCCCGAATATCAGGTCGCATTTGGAGGGGGGTCCGGTTTTTTTGGGGGCCGGGTCGATCGAGAAGGGATTTGGAATCATGCTTGCCATCGCTCGGGCTTTCCCCGTGCCCTGCTCGGTCTCGCGCGTGCTGCGTCTCCGGAGGATCTAAGGTTTCGGTCGGGCATGTCCCCCTGCAGGCAGATCCTCGACGACAAAGAAGAAACACACTCCAAACATTTTCAGAACAAGAGAGAGACAGTAGAACAGCGTCCCCGGACTATTTCTTCCATTTTGGAAGATTCCTCCTGTGGAGGGACCTTGCCGTCGCTCGGACGTCCATTTCCCATGCACTTTTCGATTTCGTGCGTGTTCTTTTTGCTCGATGGTCCAGGATGGTCCTCGATGGTTCTCGCCGAGAAAAAATGCACACGTCCGAGCGATGCCAAGGGACAGGCCCGACTTAAGCCAAGGTGCTCTGGGATGGTCCCGAGCTTCTGGCGCTGGCCTCGCCGCGGCAAAAAAAACGCATACACGCCCGAGCGGTGCCAAGAATGGGCGGCGCGCCCTGGGGGGGCCGGGGCAGGAAGGAAGGCCTCCCAGAACTACGCCCAGGCCCCCTCGAGTACAGTCAAAAACCCTAATAAGGACGCGCGGGAAGGACGCAAGACCCTTGGAAGCCGAAGTTGGGATGTTTGGGGCGGCGGACGACGAAAACCTCAAGGACGCAAGAGCAAGGAAGAGCAAGGACGCAAGGGTACCCTGAGCAAAGTCGCGCGTCCGTATTAGGGTTTTTGACTGTAATGAAAAAATGATGACTGGAAGTTGTTCGCCATTTTCAGCCTCTGGGGGACCTCGCCGGGGCTCGAGATCGTCAACGAAAACGACTCAGGATGAGAAACCGGTCCCAGGGAATGGGTCGAGAACTCTGGGGGTCGACGTGATGGGAAAATCCTGACGTCGGGGGTCTGGGATTACACCAGAAGAAAACCACAATCAATGGATGCTTTGGAATGGGATCGGTAAAGGGATCGATAAAAAGATCGACCGGGAACCCGTGAACCTAGAACCCCCACCGAAATCGGACCAGAACCAATGACCAGGAACCTAGGAACCCAGAACCGGGAACCTGGGAACCCAGCCAGCTACCAAAATCGGAGGGAAACTTTCACCAAATCTTTCAACTTCCGCTCGGACTCCTTAAGTGCAAGCACTGATTGGGGAATGAGGCGGCTTCTTAGAACGCGCCAGCCCTACATCTGTAGAGAAAGCTCGAGCCTTGTAAGAGGCAGAGGTTCTTCTGAGAAGCCTCCCCCGGACCAACATGAATCGCATCGGCGGAAACCGGCCGCCATTTCTGGAGAAGTCGATTCGGCAGAAATCTGCAGGCTGGCAGGCCTCCATTATTGAGGAATCGGAGTCCCCATCGAAATCCGAAGTCGAATCGAAGTGGAAGCGGAACGAACCGAATCGAATCGGAGGAGTCGAAATGAGCCCCCTACCCCCCTCTGCACAGACATCCGACCGCTCCAATTGTTTTTCGATGCGTGGGCCCCGGAGGTCCGGACCACTGCCCTAGGGCCCAGAGCCATTTCTTGACGGTCCCGAGGCTCGGCGATGGCCCTGGGAAGATGAAAACGGCCCGAAATCGCCCGCTCCTGGGGGCACCAAAAGGTACCGATATCGCTACTCCCCAGACCTCTCCCAGGGTGCGTTCTGACCAGGATGTCGAGGCGAATCCAGCAGTGGCGACGAGGGCCTCCCAGGAGGCCTAACACGAAGGGAAAACGGGTGAGGGGCTTCAATTTCGATACGGGTACTTTTTCCTCTTCTGAGATCCAATTTTGTAGGGAGCGTCGGACCTCTGGCTGCGAGTGGCCGACAGCATCCGGCGGCCCAAGGCGCGAGCCTGCTGGCGCGCGCGCGCGAGGCCGGCTCCGCAATCGCGCGCCCGCG